>CAUYRH010161692.1:0-54680 GCA_963574655.1 Perodicticus potto
TTATAAAGGCTGACATAGTGAAATAGTATTTGGGTAGAGGGCAGGCTGACACCAAGACAGAGCCAGGCTACCTTCCTTCTTGATCCAAGTTAAGGAATCCTACAAATACTCCCTTATACTTCTTATGTCATAGAAAATGATATATTTTCCAATTTACTTACTAATTATTTATATTCACCTTCCGACTACTTACCCTATGAGAGAAAGATGCATATGTATCTTGCATTCACTGTACTTCCAGTGCCAAAAAACCCACCTGGTATGCTGATTATTTTCAATAAATATGAATAAAATTATATATGCATGATTAATAAAAGCAGGATTCTTTCCTATCAGTATTGGAATTGTCTTTTCTCCCCGTTTTTCCTTCCAACATAAAACTATAATCATCTAGGTAGTTATTATTGTGCTATGAAAAAATATCACAATGAAACATAACACATACAATGCATTGCACAAAAATCCAAGTATTTTTATTTTTGCTCTTGTCTAAAAACATTCCATTATTATAAAATATGTAGAAATGCAAGATACATGGCTGACAGGTTTTTCTTAAATTACAAAAAAGTGAGCTAACTAATGGACTTCAGCCACCTTTCCTGTTTATTGCAAATGGGTTGTCCTAGCTGTTTTGAGCATCATAAGTGCCATTTATCTGCTTCTTAAAGGAGAATATTATTTACATGAAAAATATTGAACAGTTTTACAAATAACAAAAGATATTAATAGTTCTAACATTACCTGCTCTGGAATAATACTGTAATTCTTTATGCTTTGGCTGTTGTCAGAACAGCAGTACTAGGCAGGCTGACATTGTAGAATTTATGAGCTCACTAAACACAGTAAGAAACAAGACTGGGCTTTTACCCCTTCTTTTTCTGAAATTGATAAGGTATCCCAGTGGGGTTTTTGTTTGTTTGATTTTTTTGGAAGACTAGAGCTAACAGAGGGAATAAGGAAAAGAAATAGGGCTTCTTTTTCTGTTCCTAAAAAATTCCTCTTGAAGCTTTAGCTTACTTCTCAAAGCCTTTGAAATGCATCTCACAACCACCACCTTAACAAAGTAGGGTTCTCTTTGGTCATTTACCTGACATTTCTGGTATTGTGTCCTCATTTCTTCCTTACTTAGATACTCTAGAAACAACGTGAGTCTTCCATTGAAATGGTATCCAATGTCCTCTATTTAATTCTGTGGAGGCAATTGTTCCCCCTAATTTCTCATAGAAATGCTTTTCCATCTGGAGAGCAACAATAGCTACTTCTGAGGTTAATTCCATTTAGAGGGTTTTCTTTTCAGCTTATTTCTGCTAATGGGTGCTGTTACCTGCTTAAAGAGTAGATAGTGTGCTTAGGTGTCAAAATTGTCCTATGTTCGAATGTTAGACCTCTTGAAGTTTTCAGCAAATTATTAAATCTGGAAAATAAGATAAATAATTCCTATACTTAATTAGGATTTACTTCAGCTACAAGTGAAGTAAATGAAAATATTAGTTATTTAAACCAAAGAGTTTATTTTTTTCTCATATTAAAGAAGCCTAGAGCCTGTGTAAAGCAGATTCACCAAGTCATTAGGAATTAAGGCCCTTTATCCTCTCACTTCACTGTTCTCCACATGCAGTTCTATGCTATGGTTCAAGATTTGCCTGAACTCTGCTTGTCAGTCTGCATTTCAGTCAGTAGGAACAAGGAAGGAGGGAAGATATGTATGGCCACCACTCATTAAGAACCTCTCTAGAAATAGTAATGCTGCTGCTTTTGCCTGAACTTAGAGAGGCATCATGCCTAACTGCAGTGGGAGGCATGGGAAAGGCTGGCTTTATTTCAGGTGTCAAGTTAAAGCAGAGGTACCAAATCCTCTGAAGACAAAAAGAATGGATATGGGGACAAATATAAGGCTTTGCCACCTCCTATCATCTGGACATTGTAAAGATGAAGTGAAGTGACTGTATAAACTATTAAATCCTGCATCATTGGCAGATTTCGTTATCAAAATATCATTAGTATGGCCAGGCGTGGTGGCTCAAACTTGGAATCCCAGCACTTGGGAGGCAGAGGTAGGTGGGTTGCCTGAGCTCACAAGTTCGAGACAAGCCAGAATGAGACCTTGTCTCTAAAAAATTGCCAGGCCTTGTGGCTGGTGCCTGTAGTCCCAGCTACTTGGGAGGTTGAGGCAAGAGAATTGCTTAAGCCCGAGAGTTTGAGGTTGCTGTGAGATGTGATGCACTGTACTCTAGCAAGGGTGAAAAAGTAAAACTCTGTCTCAAAAAAAAAAAAAAAATTCATTAGTACTATTTCTATGTGTAGGCATTCAAGAAAATAAAGACTAAAGGGATTAGGGTTGTCCATTTCTCAAGGAACAATTATTAGGTACAGTTTTGTTTTTCCTAGAGAGTTATCGTTGAAATTGGTTTTATGAATGATTATCATAAGGAAAACATCTTTCATTATCAATTTACACAGAGGATTATGGAAACCAAGAGATAGATTGTCCATCTCCTTCATTTTATAGGTAAGGAAATGAGGTCTAGGAAGGAGATGATATTTATCCAAGAGTATAAAGCTGGTTAGTGGCAGAGCCAGAATTAAAACTCAGGATACCTGGCAGATTATTCAATGTCCTGCCCATCGAATGTGCCCAAAGTGAAAAAATCAATTGTAATATGAGGAAAGATTAAACTATCAAAGGAAGTTGTGGTAGATGAATTGCTAGAATTTTCTGAGAATGTAAGAGACTGGCATTTGCACAGAGAGCTGGACAAGTTGACTTCCTAAAGTACCCCGAACTTGTTTTCCTTGATAACGGGAGTTAAATAAAATTCATGGTGGCTCATTCAACATTGTCCCCATATCCGTATCTTCTTAGTCATACAGTTGATATTGGTCATCCCATAGCTACACTATGATTCCACTCTTACCTAGTTATTGATATCTGTTTAATGTTCCATTTGTTGCTCAGTTGCTGCATTCTGAATTCAGAAGTTGTTAAGTTATTGACACCTGGTGCTTTTTGTCAATGTAGCTTTTCTTACCTCTCCTGTAACAGCCCTAATGGTGATGATGGGGGAGCCTATTCCTCCTGAGTGTCATAGCTGTCTTTACATCTCCTTCTTCATGTCAGGAAAACCTATTTCTATCTCAACAATGTGACCTTTAGCTTCTTGTATAAACATAGGCAACAAACTTCACACATTCCCAGCATCACCAGCCATCTTTTGACTTCTCAGTTAAATTTCTAAGGCATGTTGCTGACTAGTTTCTGCAGGCTTTGTGCTTAGGGTTTTAACCTTAATGTTTTGCTTTAATCCTGAGAGGTTGTTCTTATTTTATCCTTTTCTTTGTTATTCTCCTCTGTGCCCTCTTTAATTTAAGATGACTTTGATTCTTTACTCCAATAATCAGTTTTCTGCTATGTCAGACTATATGCTTCTTTCTTTTAATCTTCTCTGGCAGACTTTATTAATTCATATAATTTTGCTTTGCTAAGTGGGAAACAATCTCTTTATAAAACAGCAATTACCTTATAAATCTGCCTTGTCTTCATGTATCTAATCTTATTATGTGTCACTTATTTTTATTTTGTATCTAGATTCTTAAACCTGAGGTTAAGACAGGTTATGGCAGAACTTCCTAATACATACCTAATATCCATCCCCCCTTTTTTAACTAACAAAACTATGCTTTGGGGGCATTGTGAGAAAAGGGCAGTTGCATCCAGCTATAAATTTCTAGCCTCCCTTGAATCTAGGTCTAGCCATTCAATAGTGCCCCCACCAGGAAGGTGTAAACAAAAGTCTGAGCAAGTCTGAATGGAGGATTTCTGCAGAAGTTTGCCTTTGCATAATGTCAGCATTTTCTTATTTTCTCATTCCTGGCTCCTGGTTCGTGGACACAGGCTGCCACAGCCATTCTTCAACCGTGAGGGAAAAGCCCAGAGGATCATGAAGATCTCAGCTGCAGAATTCTGGACTACAAAAGAAAAGCTAATAACCTCTACATAGACCAATGGAACAGAATAGAGAACCCAGAAATAAATCCATATAGCTACAACCACCTAATTTTTGACAAAGAGGACAGAAACATACATTGGGGCGGTGGGGGGAAGTACATCAGGACATCCTATTCAATAAATGGTGCTGGGAAAATTGGATAACCACACGCAGAAGAATGAAACTGGATTCCTCTTACCATATACCAAAATTAACTCAAGATGAATTAAAGACTTAAATTGTAAGACCTAAAATCATAGAAATTTTAGAAGAGAATACTAGAAATACTCTGTCCTTCCTTTCCACAGCTGCTTCTTCCAAAGGCATACCTTAATAAATACCTGTGCACTACGATCTGTTTCCAGGTCTGCTTCCTGGAGAATCCAACCTGTGACACTTGCTAAATTGTTTTTTTTCTTGGGGGGGGGTCTATAGATATGTATGGGCATCCTATCCAATATCAGGCTTTCTTCTATGCCTTGATTGTTGTTGATGATGGAAGTCAGGAGCACAAAGAAGGAAAAGACACAGTCTTTATTCAGAAGTAGCCCTGGTCTACTGGGTGGAGGAATCAGGCATATAAACAAATAATAGTCATTTAGTGTGATAAGTCCATTATTCATAAGTCACTATGAAAGTTTTGAGACAGACTGTGTTACAGTCCATTACTTCATTTCCAAGAACACAATTAACAGCACCTGTTCTTACTCACCTATGCAAGTTTCAATTTGCTCAGTTTATCACTGTTGCTGGGAGGACTTATTTGTTTCCATCCATGCAGATCTTATGTTGTTGTGTCTCAAAACTTTCACAATGACCCATGTAGAAGTGATTATATGGAAATATAGGGGACAGATTGAAAAACTGGGTGGGAGAGGCAGAAAAGGCCTCATAGAGAGTGTAAAGTTTGAGGGGGTCTTAAAGAATGTGATGGTATTTACCACGCAAAGTAAGAGGTTGAGGTCTTTTTAAGAAAGACTAGCATTCATTTTTTTTTTAAATGAAAGACTTGAAAGGACATGGCATAATTGAAAATGAAAAGATTTTCCAGTAGGAGAGGAGATGAGCCAAGGTAGGCAAATTGAGGCTAGGTAGTGGAAGACATCATATTAAATCTTTGGGAAACCAATGAAATTTGTTTGAATCAGAATGAAAGTTATATGAGAATTTTAGGGTTATTAAAAGATCAGTTAGGGACCATGTAAGAAGTTGATTATGTGGGGAGAGAACAGAGGTAAGGAAACCATTGAAAATCTTGGTACAGTATTTCAGCAACAGAAGATGAGGTGCTGAACTAGAGTGGAGACAGTGGGTACAGAGTGGATGTGATGAATTTAGAAAACTTTGTGGAAGAATTAACAAGGCTAAGAGTCTAACTTGATATGGACAATAAGGAAGAAGGAGTTGTTCAAAGAAGACTGAGAATTTTGCATAAGGAAATAAAGTCATGGTACTCTCAAGAGTCAGGAAAAGAATTATGAGAGATTTGAGAAATCAAAGACATCAAGAAGACAACTTGGGCTAGATTTTTAAAACACAGAGACATCTCTAGCGTAGAAATATAGGTTTATAATATACTGAAGGGTTTGTGTTACTTGAAGGTATACATCTCCTTGATGTTGTTCAAAGATAGGATATAGAATACAAGAGAATATTGCTAAGGAAAGAGTCCCTGGGAAACATGTGTGTCTGGTGGGACTTGAATAAATACTCTTTAATCTTGAATTAAGGTGATGTCTAAATATTGATGTCCTCACTTCTTTTCATTAGCATGCAGCATAACTGCCTCTTTTACTATTCTAGAAAACTTAGACCAGACTAACTTTATGCCTGTATTTCTGTGTACATTTTCTGGCCAAAGCCTGCCCATTTTCTATGTCCTTGAGCTTTTTGTTGCCGTGTAGAAGGACATGTGTTCCATGGACATGTGTTCTAGTGTTCCCGTTAGGTCTAGCCACTTCTAATATCCCTTTGTATCTCTTTCAAGAAGATGGGGTATCCCTAACTCGGAGTCTTAAGAAGGTACTGACTTGAACAGAAAGAAGGAGATATTTTAGAACTTCAAATCCTGAATTTCCTGAATCAGGAGAGTTTTATGCAGTAGAATCAAACTCATTTCTGAGTATTCATCCTGTGAGCCCTTTGAAAGCAACAATGTTTTGATGAGGAGTAACACTAAATGACCTTGTGCTAAACTGAATTAAGTGGAAGTGAACCTAACTCCAAACACGCAGTTTTCTGCAATGTGGGGTATGTATATGTATATTTCAGAAAGGATAAAATGGAGGTAAATGTTACTATATTTGTGATTATGCTCAAGAACAAAACCCAGACTCACTTTTACTTGGGGTACATAGAAAGTGATGACAGAGACAATAAGGTGTACTAGACATGGGAGTTAGCTATTGAAACTAATAGCTTAGGAGAGCAATATTTGCACTGAGGTCTAGGAATTTAACAGGATCTTTTTCTTCTCAGGAATTGGAGGCAAACTCACTCAATAGATGTAATTTATTTAAAGTCAAACTCGACTATCAGTTGTATCTTCTGTGTGCTAAGGATTGTGGTTAACTTGTGTTTTTGTTACTTCTTTTCATTGCTTGGCACACAGAAGATACTAATTATTTTATCTTTCTAGAATTTTTGTGACATAAGCAATATGACTCCCATTTTCACATGAAGAAACCAGGATTCTTGAGTTTGACTGAGTCATATAACCTAGGCCTAAGATTCAAACTTAAGTCTGCTTAGCCTAAAGTCCTATATGATTTTAAATATAGCCTTCCTATTTTCATTAAATGCATAATTAAAATGTGTACAGTCTCAATGAGGGAAAGTAAATATAATTCTCATATGTCTTAATCTCAGAGTGATATTATACTTCCCAGGGGCAGAAAATACTGGGGAATATAGTCTTCGTCTCAACTATTTTCTATTCTAGATCCTGCCATTTCTTTTTTGTGTTTTATAGCTATAATTAAAATGAGTGCAGTTAAATTCTGGCTTCTTTATTTATGTCTTGTCTCTCCTCTCTCTGTATTCTGTATAACTGGTAATCCTCAGGTAATACCTGAACTGTTTCTAAAACAGTATCATTGTAACTTGCTAAAACTTTTACTTTGCATAGTTCTATAGCCTTAGAATCTGATAATTCTAATCAATTAGGTTTTTATTATGAATATCTTTCTCTTCCAAACATAACTTTTGAGGCATTTTTTAGAATGGTTTGGTGTGTGAGGCACCAACATGACTTTACACACAGAGAAGTTCTGACTGATGAAGAACATTTAGTTCTTAGCGACTTAGTCTGTCAACTAATGACTGTGTGGTTATCATATTTCTGTATGTGTGCGAGATAAATTTATCCCAGAAGTTGACTTGTTGGAAATTTAAAAATAAAAAAAAGAGGAGAGAGGAGATTATTGCTAAGTGAGAAAATGTGGAATGATGGAATCATTCTATGGATGGATTTGCATTAATATTTTCTATTTTAATTAATTTCTGGCCTATGATCCATTGGGTCAGTATTATTAGAAATTTTTTAAACACAGCATCAGTGCTTCTCTTTGTACATTTCAGAATTGGGCATAAGAACTACCTTACAATATAACGTTTTTGAGGAACTAAAAAAGTTTTGGTGCCATAAGGATTATAGGCTGCATCAAGGGACCTTATCAACTGAATGGACAGAATTTAGTGGTGGCAACTGTAGCTGTTTTTGGAATCACCTTGACAATATGGTTCTCAATCTTAATTATACATTCATTTATTCAGGGGCCTTTAAAAATACTGATGCTTGAGTTCCATGCCAGAAATACTACTTTTATTAACCTGGGAGGTAGCCTAAACTATTCATCCTCCCCCCACAAGAGTTTCTAATGTGCAGCTGAATTAGATGTTAAATTTCAGGGAAAAGTAGTACGGAAAAAGGCCAAAGACAAAGATTACCTTGAGTTGCAAAATTAGCCTAAAGGAAGTTAACAATGAGTGCTTTCCAATGATGAGTACTGAGCAGAGAGGAGCGTCTCAGGGGCCACTGAGGTGCCATCATATGAGAGGTAGGCAAGATCAAGAGCCCAGCTGCGATTTGTGGCTGGCTTTCTTAGAGACCTTCATAGGTAACGTTATCATACAAATTATCAACTAAACCACACATGTTTAAAAATAAAAAGGATGCTGCTATTAACGATTACATTGAACCAACAGGCATACGCCAGGATTCTCTTGGACAAACTGAGTTATATGGTTGCTCTTAGTTGGGTCTCATTTATGACTTCTGGTGCTAACATCATTTAGCTGGTATAAATGTGTCCCTTATAAATAAAGCAAAAATGGTTAATGTTTTCAATTATAAAAATATAATCAAAATCACCAGTTCCACCAGTTTCTGTAGACAGTGATTCTCAACTTTAATACAAATAACTAGTCTTAACCCTCAGGAGATTCAGATTTGGGTTGGTAAAGTCTAGAAATTACCATTCCTCTCTGAAAGCTTTTTAAAATTACTGCTTAAAAGGGAAGGAGTTGCTCAGGCTCCAAGTGTATGCATCCCTTGTGGAGAGTTGACTGATGACAAGTAGCAATATCATAAAGATTGGTTTCAGCGGTTTGTGTAATAAGTCTTATTGCCTTAAAAGTACAATGACTAGATGTGCTTTCCACCATTTGCTGTTAAAATTTATGTAACCATTTTCTGATTATGTAAGTACTCATGGTCTTTTAAGTAGCCTTGAGAAGAGTGGTTGTTTCCAAATGTGATGACATTCAAAGGAGAAAATGTCTAAAACCCCATTTATAAAACTTATAGGATACCATGATACCTAGGATGTCTTCCATCCCCATTTGTTAAAAGGGTCTCCATGAATGACAAGTAAAGAAAAAAAGAAAAAGGCATCTCCCTTTGTGTTTTCAGCAAACATCCAAAGCTGCCTGTTTGTGAACACAACCACTTTTTCCTATCCAAGTTCTGTGTAGAGGATCTGCCCTTCTCTATTCTCTTATCTTTTATCTGAGGCTGCTTATCTTTTGAGCAGTAGTTCATTAGAGTCTGTCAGAGGGGAAAACATTATACAGAAAGAGAAACCCAGCTCAACTTCTGTTTTCATTAATGGATCTGGAGATAGGGTTGAATGGCAGAAGAAAATGAAGCAGCGGTTCAAATAATGTTTTTACATTATCTGTGTGATGCAATGCCATTCATTCATCTTTTTTCATTCCTTATGTTCTTAGAGAACAAGTCATGGTCAAACTTTTAATTCTCTCAGCTTCAAGAATTGGAAAGAAGTTTGAAGATATACTTGAGTGAATTAACTCGCAAACATCGACAGTTGCTATTTGAAAATTAATAAAAAAATCTCTGAAGATATATGGATAGCTATCTCAAAATGTTGAGTTGTCAAGAGAAGAGACTTATTTGCATAATGTAGAGAGCTTATTCCTCTCCCAACACCTGTGCAGTAGTATTTATATTGGCTACATCTGGTGTGAGTTCTTTTGCTCTTTCTTTAATTTTTTTAACCACCTAACACCTGCTAAAAATGTGATTAGGAATTTTCAGTGGATTATACAACATAATTAGTCCAGGAGTGTACCTGACTGAGTGGCAAAAGGGTTGGGAGGTGGAGAGGAGGGCCATAACAGGATTTCCCTCTGTTGTTCCACAGGGTTTTTCTATCACTGACCTTTCACCAGAAAGTGGGCACTAGAAAGAATGTCCTATCCTAAAGGCAACCAATGAAGCAAAAATTTGACACATACTTCCAGGTGATATGAACACATGATCCAAGTCAGGGGACATTTATATGTATTCTTGAAACACCATGTATTGTAAATAGAAATAATTGATAAAACATATTCCACTGAATGAATGAAATTGTATGCCATCATGGGGAAGATCATGAACCTTGCAACCTCACTAGGTTCAAATCCTGGCTTTGCCCTTTACTGTGTGATATGTAGTATCAGGTAAATTTTCTGTGTTTAATTTTGCTCATTGGTAAAATGGGCCAATAACATCTACCTCATGGGAAGATTAAACGCTTTAAGGCATCTAAAGCCTTGGGATAGTACCTAGTACATAGTGTAAGCATTCAATAAATATTAACAACTATTGTTAATAGGGAGGTAAGATCATACTTTGGAAAATCCTTTTGTGGACATCTTTTTATAAGGTCCCATTATTTCTCAGTAGATTTTGTTTCTACCTCTTTTGTTTCTCGTTTATATGTATATCCTATTTCTTTTCCAAAAAGTGCAGAAAATGGATGTGAACATACCGTCTTCTGGACAACCATGCAAATTCACCATATTCTGTCCAAGTATAGGATGTTAGAATTTATGAGGCCTTTGATTCCTTGGCTCATTCACAATGGCATTTTGGAATATTTTGCCTTTTATAAAACATCTTAACTTGTATAGAGTGAGTGCATGATCATTAAGAAAGGAGTGACTGTATAGAAACTGTCAAGGGAGATATTTATACATTCCTGGGTTCTACAGATAGTAGGTGTTTGTTAATTGGAACAGACTTTATAGGTAGAACCTCAAAGTTGGTCATTTTCTTTTCATATATTATCAGATTATGTTATCAAAATGTTGCGACTTGTGTTGGAAAAAAGCACTATATCTTGGCAAATAGGAGAACCAGTCCAAGAAAATTACCTATTGGCTTTAATGTCAAGTATATTATTGGTTTCAGTGGCTATTCAGCCAGGGGAAGACTCAGAAAGACAGATACATGAGACCAAGTACAGGAAGGAACTTATGATAATTTATTTTATATGAACTCAATATCTGTTTATTAGAAAGCATCAGTCTTGGCTGTGGAGATAATGATGACAAATACAGTCAGATATAAGATAATGGATTTAGTTAGAGAGAGTCTGGAAGTGGAGGTCTTTGTAAGCAGAAGCCCAAACAAATTCTTCAAAATTAAATGGTTGCATTTTCATCACAGAAACTCATACACACATATATCCCCTCTCTCTCTCTCTCTCTCTCTCTCTCTCCACAGTTAGGAGAGAAAATGACTACTCAGATCAAAACAGAAACTCAGGAACCCATGCTTTACCTTACTGTGAGACTAATGAGTATAAGATGGACAATGGAGCTAATAATTTTTAAACCTACCCGAGTCTTTAAAAAGAATGTAATGCTGCCAGAGGTAAAAGATACTTTTAAAAACTCTGAAGCAAAAACAAAAACAAAAACAAAAAACCTGAAGCACTTCACGGTGCCTGCGGCTTAGTGGGTATGGCTCCTGCCTAGGGTTCAAGCCTGGCCCTGGCCAAACTGCAACAAAAAATAGCTGGGCATTGTGGCGGGTGCCTGTAGTCCCAGATGCTCAGGAGGCTGAGGCAAGGGAATCACTTAAGCCCAGGAGTTGGCGGTTGCTGTGAGCTGTGATGCTACGGCACTCCACCAAGGGCGATAAAATGAGACTCTTGTCTCAGAAAAAACCAACCAACCAAACAAAAAACTCTGAAGCACCTTCATGAAACAGAGGTAGAGATTGCTTTACAATTACAGTACTATGAAAGATGGAGCAAATCTTATCAAGAGCCAAAATTATTTGCTTGTGACCAGCAACTGCAGATGGACAACCTTAGGCATTTTCCTCTCAATGTCAGCTCATTGGATTCAACCTTAACATAAACCCCTTGTTGCTGAAGTGATAAGAAACTATGTCAGAACCACTTCTCCATGCCATCACAGGCCAGACGTTGCCCACTTGGAAATATGAGACCTTCTCTAACCATAGAAGAATATATATCTTGGGGCCCAAAGGCAAAAACATAATTACTGAAAAATGAATCACTTGAAATTAGGGACATACTAGACGTCCTTGAACATTGGAAACTCAAAACCAGAAAGAGGCTCCTAAGAAATGTACTTACACAGAACAAACACTAGTTTCTCTTGAATCTTCTTTCATTGGATTCCTCTTTTTGAAAAAAGTTACTGATGGGGGCTGGTATCCAGAATTAACAAGGAACAAGGAACTCCAACAGTTTAACAACAATAGCAAAGAAAAAAAACAATCTCATTAAAAAGTGGGCAAAGGACATGAATAGACATTTTTCAAAAGAAGACACAAACATGACCAACAAGCATATGAAAAATGCTCAGCATCACTAACCATTAGAGAAATTAAAATTAAAGTTACTAAAAAGACAAAAAATTACAGATGCTGCTAAGGATACAGAGAAAAGGGAATGCTTATACACTGTTGATGAGACTAAGTTAATACAACCTCTATGGAAAACAGCATGGAGATTTCTCAAAGAACTAAATAAAAATAGGACTACCATTCAATCCAGTCATTCCACTACTGGGTAGTGAAAAGAAATCATTATATCAAAAAGATACATGAACTTGTATGTTTACTGCAGGAGTGTTCACAATAGTAAATATATGAATTCAGCCTAAATGTCCCTCAATTATTGAATGATTAAATAAAGAAAATGTAGTATGTATACACAATGAAATACTATTCAATCACAAAAAATGAAGTTATGTCTTTTTCAGCAACATGGATGGAATTGGAGGCCATTATCTTAAGTGAAACAAGTCATATATAGAAATACATGTCATATGTTATCACTCATATGTGGGAGCTAAATAATGTTTAAATATGATATAGATGGGCATGTGGAATGATCGTCAAAGGAGTCTCAGAAGGGCAAGAAGGTAGGAAGGTGGTGAATGATGAGAATTATGGGTACAATGTATGTTATCTGGGTAATGGATATTCCAAAAACCACTACATAATATATATAACAAAATTGTACTTGTACCCCATGAATTTATACCAGTTCTAATAAAAGCTCATGAAATATTAATACAATTTGTAAAAAGAAGCATCAGCTACATGAACACCATGCCCACATTATGGGCTTCTGCAGGCCTTCAAGAAATGTTTGATAGACAAACATTTGAATTTGTAAAACTATGGTCACACAGAATTTAAATTCTTGGACTGTTTGAGGTTGTACTCTTTACAGAATCTTTTCTAATTTTTAGAGACCCCCAAAAGATACATAAGGAAAAGAAGGGGATGGGAAAGGGAAGAGAAAATGGGGAGAGGGATGGAAGGGAGGGAAGAGAAGAGAGGAGGGAGAGAGAGAAGTGGGGAGAGAGGGAGGAAGAGAAATATAAAAGGGAAAAACAAGACACACAGTCTCCGCTCAATGATGTTGAGTACTTTTTATTTTGGTAATGGAATGGAAAATGTAGATGTATATTGGATTGCAGTGCAAAGGTTGGTTCTTTATCCTGATAATGGAATGCATATTTTTCCTCATTGGGATTTTGAAAACCATTTTTTCCTATTTTTAAATTTAAGTAAATTTGCATCTAACATTTTTTCCAGAAGCACAGATTGATTCAGTTTCATGTTCAATCCATATTATTTTGCCAGTATTATGCATTTATGTAACAATCACTCAAAATGATATGTAGAATAGTTTCATGACTTGCCCTTTCCCCCTTCTAAGCACCTCCTCCTCAAGAAGAGAACAACTATTCAAATTCTATCCCCATGGATTAATTTTACATGGTCTTGAACTTTATATAAACGTATTGTTTGTATCTGCCTACTCTCTTTCTCTCTCAACATAATATTTTGGAGATTTATCTGGATTGTTTTATGTGTAAGTCCTTTATCTCAAGGAGTATGCCATTCTTTAGATGTACTAAAATAATTTTATTCATTCTCTTGTTTATGGACATTTACACTGTTACCAGTTTTTTAGCTATTATGAATAAAGCTGCTGTGAAGATTCTTATACAAGTGTTTAAGTGAACAAATAGTTTTGTTTCTTTGGGGCAAATGTATAAAAATGAAACTGTTGAGTCATATGTATTAATAAATGTATATTTAACTTTATAAGAAACTTCTAAGTTTTCCATAGTGGTAATACCATTTGACACTTCCAGAAAAAGTGCACGTGAGTTCCAATTGCCCTATATCTATGCCTACATTTGACATTGTCAGCCTTTTTAATTTTAGCCTTTCCAATGGGCATGAAATGTTATTGTGGTTTAAACTATATCTCCAGATGACTAAATGATTTTGTGTATCTTTTCATATGCTTCCTGTACATCTTCTTTTACGAAGTGTCTGTTCACATCTTTGCCCATATGTTTAAAAACTGAGTTGTCTGGAATGGCCAACAAATGCATGAAAATATGCTCATCATCTCTATCAGAGAAATGCAAATCAAAACCACTTTAGGATATCACCTAATCCCATTGAAAATGGCCCACATCACCAGGTCCCAAAGCAACAGACGCTGGCGTGGGTACACAGAGAAGGGAACACTCATGCATTGTTAGTGGGACTGCAAATTAGTACAGCCTTTATTGAAAGAAGTACAAAGAGTCCTTAGAGAACTGTAAGTAGGCCTTCCATTTGATCCTACAATCCCATTACTAGGTATCTACCATAAAGACATATGCCCTAGAATGTTTATAGCAGCCTAATTCAGAATTGCAAAGGTGTGGAAACAATCAAAATGCCCAGCCCTGGCCAAAAACTGCAAAAAAAAAAAAAAAAAAAAAAAAGTGGATTTTGTATTTTTTTTTTTTTTGAGACAGAGTCTCACTATGTCACCCTTGGTAGAGTGCTGTGGCACCACAGCTCACAGCAACCTCAAACCCTTGGGCTTAAGTGATTTTCTTGCCTCAGCCTCCCAAGTAGCTGGAACTACAGGTGTCCACCACAACGCCTAGCTATTTTTTGGTTGTAAATCTCATTGTTGTTTGTCAGGCCTGGGCACTGTTTGAACCCGCCAGCTCCATTGTATGTGGCTGGTGCCCTAGCTACTGAGCTACAGGTGACGAGCCAGAGAGAGATTTTATATTTTTTATAACAACCTGGATACATTCAGAGAGAACACCTCCTAAGTATCACAGGAATGGAAAAACACATACCACATGTGCTCAGTACTAAGTTGAACTAGATTAACAACTATGTGCTCACTTGAGAGACACATTCAATTAAATTCAGGATGTAGGGGAGAGGGTCTGGCAAGTTTTCCCCAAAAAGGTACCATGCATGAGTATAAGGCACACTTCCTAGGTGAAGGAAACAACTGCAACTCAGACTTTACCTTACAAATGCAAATAATGTAACCTAATCAGGTGCACCTTCAGATCAATCTGAAATAAAAAATAAATAAAGAGAAAGTAAAATGAACAATTCACCTCCCCCTGCTCTCAAATTGGGTTGTCTACGTTTTTATTGTTGATTTGTAGTTCTTTGTATACTATGGATATTTGTTTTGCAGATACTGTGTTCTATGGCCTACCTTTTCATTTCCTAAGGTGTCCTTAAAAGAAAAAAAAGGTGTTTTTTTCTTAACTTTGATTATATCCAATGTATCATCTCTCTTTTATGTTTATTCCATGTTGTATCTTATTTAAGAAATAATTGCCTTTCCCAAAGTCACAGAAATATTCTTCCGTGTTTTCTTATAGACAGTTTGTGGTTCTAGCTTTTACTTCAGCCTATGACCTATTTCAAATTAATTTTATAAAATGAGATAGAATTTGAGAATTCACACAGAGAAAGGTATTTGGTCACTTTAGTGCTATTTATTAAAGAAATTTTTTTCACTGTTTTGGTGCCTTTGTTGAGAATCAGTTTATAGTGTTTATGTGCATTCATTTTTAGATTCCATTTGTTTCCATTTATATATTTGTCTGTACTTAATCTAGTATCATATTTTTGATTGCTATATTTTCATGATAAATTTTGAATCCAGATAATCTGAGCCCACCAACATTCTTATTTTTTAAGATTCTTTTGGCTCTTTGAGATCATGTGAATTTTTATAGGGATTTTAATAGCAGATGAGTAATTTCTTACTAGTGTTTTGGTTGGGATTTCTTTGAGTCTATTAATTTGGAGAAAATTGACATCTTGACACGTGTATCTTAATGTGATATTCCTCTGAATAATTCTTTATAGTTTTCACTGTATACTGTGCAGGTTGTACATGTTTGCTAAATTTATTTCTAAGTATTTTATGTTATTTTAAATTATTTTCTTTTTGAATTATTATTATGTAAATAATATAATTGATTTTTGTATTCGTGTATTGACATCGTATCCTGTTACTTTGCTAGTTTATTTATTGGTTTTATTTGTTTATTTTTTAAGTTATGTAGGACTTTGTGAGCACACAATACTATTGTATGTGAATAGTGATAGATCTTCTTTCTAATCTGATTTTTGTTCTATTTCACTGGCTAAAATCTCCAGTAAACTGTTGAATAGATGTAGTAAGAGTAGAAATTTTTGCCTTGTTCCTGATCTTCAGAAAAAGTGTTTAGTGATTTACCATTAAACATAATGTTAGCTCTAGATATGTCATAAATGTGCTTCATCACATTCAGAAAGTTCTCTTTATTTTCCAGTGTTCTGAGAAGTTTTAATATGAACAGGGTTTTAAATTTTGTCAAATACTTTGTATCTTTTGTGATGACAGTATGTTTTTTTCTCCCTTATTCTTTAAAGTGGTGAATTGATTCATTTTCAAATTTCAAAGCAACTCGGTATTCCTGGGATAAATCTCAGTTATAACATATTATCCTTCCTACATATTGCTGAATTTTTTTACATTGCTAACATGTGTCAATATTGCAGTGACAGAGTAATCTGTCATATTCTCTACTAGATTTAATTCCTGAGAAAGGAATTTCTTTCTAATCTCTGAAAGTGACTATCATTACATCATATTCATGATGCCCAGTAAGTAAATAAAAATATTTCACTTTAAGAATAAAGGAATCCATAAATGCACATATTAATGTATATGCTGTGGTTCTTCCATGTCTCTTTCAAAGGGTTTTGCTTAATAAAACATTCAGGTTTAAAGTCTTTCCCTTTGCACAGGTCAGAGCACCTTCACAGATGTATGTCATTACCGCTGTCCACCATGGATACAGGTGTCACTGAGGCTCTATCCCCACTCACAAATGGAAGGGTTGTCAATAGGACAATGTACTGATCAGGAAAGAGTGGAATCCTGGTTTGGAATCTTCTACTACATGGGATTTCCTGCCTTTGTCTGTTTCCTTGTCTAGAAAGTAACAAGATTATATGGTCTCCAAGACTCCTTTTGTACATAAAATTCTGTATTTTATTGATGGAAATCCAGGATTTCCACTTGATTGCTCTGCCTTCCTTTTTCTTATACTGACTGTTGCATGCTGGTTTGTGGAGGCTTATTAAAATCATTCAAGACAAGGAGTATCTATTCTCTCTCTTCAATCACCAATGTCCAGGAAATGACTTTATAAAGTTTTTCATACCAGCCTATAAATATGAGAATGGATGTCACTCTTTATTTACTGACACATTAATCTCCCCTTAGAGCTCTTCCACGTATGCTTCATTTGGAGGGTAATGGTCATACCTATGTTTTATAATTTTCTAGTCCCAATTTTTTCAACTTGTTATATTTCCTCTGCCCAACTGTTACACAGCTCCTAGAATGTTTTTCAAGTCAGTCTTTAGAGTTTTTCATTGAGATTTTGTTAAGGAGAGATTAAAAATGTAATTAATAATTGAATAAGTAATATCCAAATACAGTCACTTTTTAAAAAATTTCAGACATTACAGATAATGCCTAAATCCTTCAAAGTCACTCACTTTCTTTCCCAGACACCTCCTAAGAGGTTACCCATTTGGTAACATTTCTTATGTCTTTCCATCCATACACACCTGGACCTAAAAGAATCTAAAATGTTAACATAACTGCTATCATGCAATGCACATTTTTTAGTACATGTCCTCATGCTATTTCAGTTTACCAATATCATAAATAGTTGCATCTCTAGTAAAGTGCTATACTTGGCACATATTAGGAGTTCAGTACATCTTTCTAGTACATCTACAATCTTAGTTCAATAGCTAAATGGCTTACCTTCCATATAGCCATAGTAGTTCTTGGCATAAGAGAAGAAGAGGAGTCAGGGTGGTGATGGAGAAATAAGCACGTTTTGAGTATCTTCTACTGGTATGTGTCAGGCATCATGCTGGAGGTTCTATACTCCTTACCTAATTTAACTGCCCTATGAGGTCCCATTTTATACATCAAATAATTGAGGCTCAGAGAAGTGAAGTAACTTGTGCTCAGTCACACACCTAGTAGATATGAATTCAAACTCAACTTTGTCCACTTTCTTATACACTGCTGAGATGGACAGCACAATGCCATCAATTTCTACGGGCACAATCCACATGGGGAAGCTTCACTTTTTCTGGAGGTGTCATCACCCTACTTCGAGAACCCTTAGAAAGTAATTTTTTTTCCATAAAGCAGTTAACTATCTTAAGATCTAGTTAACATTAAGTTGGTGAGAGAGTTTTGTCCAGAAGGATTGTAAACAAACAAAAAAAAAAAATCAAAAAGTGGTTTAGAATTCAAGGAAATGGAAATGAGAGAACGTGCTATAGCCAAAGTGACACTCCAGTGTTAGGGGATATCAGTCATGAGTATTGCAAATTATATACACAATATAATACAGCAATTTCACTCCCACAGAAAAATAGACTTTTAGCACCAGACCACTAAACTCTTCATGACCGAGTTTAGTATTGTTGGCTGTTGCTACAGTGATGCTGTGAAACTGATAGCCACAGAAACTCTGGAGCAGAGGAATAGGATTTAGCTCAGGTGTCTGTGGTTGACTGAGAATCCAAGGAGTTGGGCTGGATTCCTTCACATCTGTCTGGTTGGGGCAGCTCTGTTCCATAAATTTCTCACTTTTCTCCTGGGACCGGAGGGCAGGTCAGACCATATTCTACTCTGGGGGATGGCTAAAGAAGACAACAAGAAGAATCACACAAGGCCACCTAAGGCCTGGGCTCAGAACTGACACCATGTCCCTTTTGCCTCATGCTATGCCTTCTTCACTCTGTGGCCAAAGAAAGTGACAGGGACATACTCATAGTGAAGGTGTGGAGAAGCTCTGTATTTTAGGTGGGAGGAACTTTAAAATCACTTGGCAGAGTGTGTATTCAGAAAGGGTGAAAAACTGGGCTCTGTGATGCAATCTGCCACTAGAACTGCAGTCAGTTTCCTGAGGAAATGTATTTTCTCCCACAACTTTGGTTGGGCAGCTAAAACAGAAAGAGAAGAAGAATGGTTCTCTCTTTGCTTCTTTTTTCTTGTCCCCCTTCCTCTGTCTTTCTTTCCTTCCTTCCTTCCTTTATTTTTAGAATCTCCACTCTCATTCCACTAGTGAGGCTAGGATGGAAAATGCCTTCTTCAATCCTCCTTCCCCTATGGGCATGTGGAGTGAATAGTAATTGAAAATGAGCAGGCTGCTTCTTATTTTTCAGAACACCTGCATCTTATTTTAGAAGCAATTGATGCTCTTGGCCTGGTTTGTGCTTGGGCAATTTAGAATGATTAAAGAATTTTGCATTTCCCAAGTGCTCCTGTGTTTAGATGAGGCAAATAGGTGCTGGGCAAAAATCTTCAGGATTTTTTTGGGGGAGGTGGATGCACTTTTAATTACTAATCACCTAAGAAAGTGGCCAAGATATGGAGCTTCCAGTATCCTAGTTAGAATTCAAGGCAAAACAGATTTAGAAGCCTCCCTGGTAAACTCCAACTCATTGGCTTGGTATTTTCCTTTTTCCCTTCCTTATACTTAACAACAAGAAGTCCTCACGCCTGTGTTTGTTGTTTTTGCTCACATAGCGAAGGCTTGATGGAAGTTAGCTTGAAACCAACGCTCCCTTAAATGAGAATTATCATTCTGGGGCAATAAGATGAAAAGAGTGGGGACTGAATGGGAAAAGTGACAAAGGGATATTGGTACAATGATATATTCTATATTTTCCTCTTTTACATTTGCTTGTCACCTATATATTCAACTACAGGAAACCTTTGCCTCAAAGAAAGTTGAGGGAGGGGAGGGGAGGGGGGAGATTGAATGCAGGGCAGGTAATTGGTAGGACCACACCTATGGTGCATATTGCATGGTTACATGTCAAATCTATTAAGTGTAGAGTATACATGTCTTAACACAATAATTAAGTAAGTGAGGTGAAGGCTATGTTAACCAGTTTGATGTAAGCATTCCAAATTGTATATAAAATCAGCACATTGTACCCCATAAATGCATTAATGTCTATGGTTATGATTTAATAAAATAAATAAATAAATAAAATGGAAACTCAATACATGTTCAGGATTTACAAAAAAACCCATAAAGCAATAAGAGAAAATGAATGTGCAACTTTTAATTATCTTGAAGACTAAAAAGATTTACTGAAGTTCAGAAGCCCCCTTTACATAAGATGCAAGCCTGTCTGGCCATCATCATAGAATTTTACTCTGGTGTAGACCCATACTGTGAGCACAGAGGAGGTGCTATCCAGTAACAAGTGGATGTGGAGGTTTTCTGCATCGTGAGGAAGGAAGGGATTTCAGTGATGAGTCTTTTAAGAGGCTGCAAGTGACACTAGCTGCCTGGAGCCACAGCTGCACTGAGGCCAGGGGCCTAAATCCTAGGTGAGATGAGCTGCTTTCCGCCTAGAGTTCAGCAGGGACCACAAAGAAAGACAAGGCAGGACCAGACAACCCTCTCCTGCTCCCCAGAGCACGTGAGCTTCCTGCTGCTCCCAGACATGCTCTTAGAAAGGTGAGGAGAGTAGGGAGACCTTTAGGATAAAAGAGAAACAGCCTTGACAGGAGATTTGACAATTGAGTTGACAGAATACTTAACCTAAAAGAGTAGAAATAACTAGAAAGTATGTTTTAATGCAAAGAGTATTACTTTTAATTGACATGTGCGTATTTTCTGCAAAAACTGAGAAAAATATAAGATTAGTTAATAGAAATTATAAAATATTATTTTTATAATCTGATTTATTCAGTTAAATCTCCCTTCTTATTCACTTTGACACACACACACACAAGCACACACGTATGGAAACATACGTTCCTAAGAATGTAAAAAACAGAGGGATCTTTAGAGTTCTGCAGTGTGTGGAGTTGAAGCCCTTCACCTTTATGGACAGTGAGACCCTACTTCATTTGTGGGTGACAGTAGATGTCAAGTATTTGAGCATCTTTTATATGCCATACATTGTATTGGCACTAAATATTTTATTTAAAGTGGTGGTATTTCAGTTTATGAATTGAAACCAGAGGTTCAAAAGGGCTTACTCACAAATAACTCATCCAATGTAATGAGTAGTGAGTGACTACACTGGCATTCTAACCTAGACTTAACTCCAATGTTCATATGATTTTTCATTCTCTGTGATAACTCTCCTAAAATGTATACTTGCATGTTACCACTTTTTGCAACTACATGGATTTCCCTTTCTGTTTCCTTCTTCTTCTAGGTTCTGTATTTCTGTTGTCCGTTGCTTGGCGTGCCCCCTTTGTAATTGCTTGGGGAATATTTCTCTGCAGGCATCAGTGTATCTGCTCTTTACTATCATACGTGCTTTCCTGGGCTGACTTCTGTGGTCTGCCTTATTCCCAACCATGGCAGGAAAGAGGTACATGGATTCTCATGTTCATGCCCTTTTCTCCCAAGAGACACAATATGTGGCCTGGAATCTACAATTGTTACCAGGACCTTGGTTCTAAGGTTTTACGTTTACACTTTGAAAAAATGTCTGTGTTGACAGTATTATAGAGCCACCTTCATGTCAACTGATACATGACATTTTGAAAGAGGCATGTTATCTCTAAGTGTTATGAGTCCCAAATCCCTTTTGGACTACTGCTACTGTTCTTTACAAAGGCTGCGGCCTGGCAGCTTCTGCTGTTTTAGGAGAGCTAGTAACATGAGTGTCCAACCTGTAACCCGCTGGCTGCATGCTGATTTTGTGAAGACTTCTTTTGTTTATCTGCCCTGTCAGAGATCACAGAAAAGTATGCAAGGGACCTTTTTTGCTAATCAGCTTTCATTTTGTGTTAATCACTTTTCCTTAATGTTTGTGTATTTGCAGAGTGATCCAAGACAATCCTTACTCTTACAATATACAGAAGAAAAGAAAAAAGGTTGTACACCCATGCTGTAGCACTTTTCCTTTGTTGTGTCATCCATTCTCTGCACATATTTTCCCCAGGCTCACTTCCCTTTCCTGGAAACTAATGTGGTAACAAAGTCTGAGAATTTAATGACTGAGTAAAATATTATGTACAGTTCTTATGAAGCCTCCCTAGAGTGATCATACCTGGGAGAATTTGATAATGTTGCTTAGCCTATTAAACCAAAAGTTTTAAAGAAAAATAGACAAATTGAGAGACAATCCTTCCCTTAATATCTTTATTCTTGGAAGTAGGTCTACAAAGCATTTCCGTTCTCATGGGTAATACAGGGTAACACTGTCATCTGCCTTCTAATTCTTCAAGAGTTAACTTTCTTTAACCATCTACTTTTCTCTCAAATTAGCAATAGATATCACAACTGATGTAAAAAATGTGCAGCAGTGTCTGGCTTTGCCAGAGCACACTGACAGGGATGGCATGGCACTGCCTGCAACCACAGAACACATATAGGACCTACAGATCAGTTTGACCACAGGACAGGGGTAAGCTATGCAGTGAAAACACACTGTTATGTCCACTGTAAGCTGGTAAAGAGATTTGAGATACATAAACATTTTCCTCCTCTTCACTAGTCATTCTACTTTGAGAGAACTTTCCCAAGCAAACAATAAAAAATGCAGATGAAAATTATACTGATTATACAGTTTGGGGCTTATCACTACCTTCAACACTTTAAAGAACTTATCTGTAAGACCATAAGGGTCTAATATGCTTTAAGGGGTACACTTTGAGAATTTTTAGAATTTCTTTGATGGTTATTAGACAGTTTCAATCATCTGCTTCAGTACTTCATTTTTAAAAAAAGCAATAGTCCATTTCAGCAAACTTGTCACATTCCTTTATAATTTCTTAAGTCTCCTCCATATTTGTGGTGAGAGAATTTTCCCCAACATTTTATTGTGAAAATTTTCGAACATCCAGCAAATATTAAAAACCTTTACGTGGAGTAACCAAATGTCTGCCACTGAGATTCTTCCATTATTATTTTACTGTATTTGCTTTGTCACGTTTATATCTGTCAACCCATCTTTTTAAATGCATTGAGGATGTGAGAATAGGATTTTAAAAATAAAACCAGAAAGATTAGATTATTTCCTTGAGTAGCATAGTGCTTTTGTATTATTAGTTCGCATATCAGTGAGGGTTATGTCAAGTAAGTGATGGGAAATAAATAAGTGGAATTTACAGAGCTGGGAATGCCCAGAGGTGCTTGCCACTCTGAGACCTGGTGGGACAAAGAGAGAAAGTGCTCACTGTAACCAGAGATAGAACCATATGAAGGGCTGCCTGACACAAGAAAGGCACCACAGGAGCTGGGAAAAAAAGCCTTGGCCCCATCCTTCCTCCTTCCTCAGTTCCCTTCTGGTGCCCTCTATTGGCCAAACCAGTTAGAAAACAGAGGGCAAGGTCAACCTTCGGGCAGAAAGCAGGATGGAGAAGGGTAGAGAATGGCCCAGAAGGGGAGAATGTCCCACATAATTTTGAGTTATTAGCTAGAATTATTTGGACCATATTAGTAGCATACATTCCAGAGAGGACACAACATGCTCAGCAATAACCAAGATTTTTGAAGTCTTGGATGTAGACATGCTAGGTGCCAAGAACATGCTAATTAAATTAACATTAAGCTTTACCTATGTTAATTAAAGCCTAAAAAACTATTGATTAAATAGCAGAAAGGCCCTGAGAAATAGAAGGAACTAAGGGAAGCTGTTTTGGAAGCTCCCAGATAAATTAGGTTTTCAATCTCAGAGCAACTAGCAACCATGCCCCAACAAGAAATAGGACAGTTATAGGCAGAGCAAGAAGGTGGATGATAAGGATCATTCAGCAGAGCTCTCCTAGAATGACTGAGTAAAAAGAGAACCAAGCCATACCTGGCATGGGGACCTTACCCAGAGTTGTAGCTCAGGGAGTGCAGCAAGGAGATGGTGAGCTGGATACAGTGTATTATCTGGAGCAGTGAAAATCTGAAAAATTAGGCAAGTGATTGCAACCAGCTAGGATTGGCTGGCTCCCCACAGAGGTCAGGACAGAAGGAAGTCTTTACAGAGTTTTCAGTTGTTAGGGGGAAATTGCACATTGAATGGAAAGCTTGAATGAGTGAGTGGACTGGAACAGTATACAACAACCAGATCTGATTATCAGTTCAAGAGGATTTGCCATAGGTTTAATGCTATACTGAGAATGTCTTAATTTCACCTGCCAGGATCAGAACTCCACTCTTGGGACAGGATGATGGACTCCCATACCTATGGGAACTAGATTCAGGGGACACTGTGCAACCTGCCCCTGAAAGATCCTTGTGAGCTTTAAGATCCCAATCAGCAGGGTCTGAATGCTAAGGAAACCATCAGGCAATCAATGAAGGCAATTAAGTTAGGAATAAAGACCATAGAGGTTTCTGACTGTGTTCTCTGTCTCCTAGAAAAACCACAGTGCCACCTAGGGCCCTGGTGACATATTTCAACATATTATCATCAAGAGCAAGGACTCCTGGTTTTTTAGGCCACAAGGAAGAGTTTGGCTTTGCTCAGGCTGAATCCACATCAACACCTAAACTCTGAGACAAGGTAATTTGAATCAAAGGAGGAAGTGAGAAGGAAAAAGGAGGAAAAGGAGGTAAACAAGAAAGAACACATGAGGAGGAACCAACAGGAAAATTTGGACAACATGAAAAACCAAAACAAAGCAACTACCCCAAGGGATGATACAGTTACTGGAGAAGACACCACCCATAAAAAATTAATGGACTTGACAGAAAGGGAATTTAAAATATGGATGATAAAGACAATAAAAGGAATGGATGAGAAAATGGAAAGACACAACCAAAAGTCAGACAAGAGGTGTATAGAATATAGAAAGTATATGATGGAGCTTAAGGAAATGAAGGAGACAATCAGGGAATGTAAAGATGCAGTAGAAAGTATCAAAAATAGGTTTGATCATGGAGAAAAAAGAACCTCAGAGCTAGAGGATAAAGTTTTTGAGTTAACCCACATAATCAAAGAGGCAGAAAAGAAGAGATCGAAAGCAGAACACATACTTAGAGAACTATGAGATTCCATGAAGCATTCAAACATACAAATAATAGGGATTCTTGAAGGGGAAGAAGGTTGTCTCAAAGGAATGGAAGCCTTACTGGAGACTAACATAAATGAAAACTTCCCAAGTTTTTCTAAAGACTCCAACACACTCCTTTTAGGTGGATATCAAACCATAGATCATCTCAACTCAAACAGAGCTTCTCCAACACACATTGTAATAAACCTGTCCAAAGTCAAAATGAAAGAAAAAATTCTGCAAGCAGTCAGGAGTAAGTGCCAATTGATCTATAGAAGTAGAACCATTAGGATGCCAGTAGACTTTTCAACTGAAATCTTCCAAGCCAGAAGAACATGGTCATCCACATTCAACATTCTTAAACAAAATCATTTTTAGCCCAGAATTCTGTATCCTGCTAAACCAAACTTCAAAATTGATGGAGAAATCAAATCTTTGGTGGATACACATGCACTGAGGAAATTTGCCACGACAAGTCCAACTCTACAGGAAATACTTTGACCTGTTCTAAACACTGACCATCATGATGTACCACCAGCAATGGAAACTCCCAAAAGCTAAAGATAAAAACTTAGTTTCCATAATGGTGCAAAGGTTAAAACCACACAACAGACTTTCACAAACTAAGATGACTAGAACTCCACCACACTTATGAATTCTCTCAATAAATGTCAATGGACTGAATTCACCACTGAAGAGGCATAGGCTGGCTGACTGGATAAAAAAGCAGAAGCCATCCAGACGCTGTCACCAGGAGACACACCTAGCCTAGAAGGACAAATCAAGACTCAAAGTTAAGGGATGGAAAACAGTATTTCAAGCACATGGTATTCCGAAGAAAGGAGGGGTTGCAATCTTATTTTCAGATACAACCAGATTTAAAGCAATGAAAGTTAAGAAAAACAAAGATGGACACTTTATACTGGTCCAATTGTCTTCTTGTTGGACCAGTATAAAGTGTCGACCTTTGTTTTTCTTAACAAAACAACAAGAAGATTTCAATTTTAAATATTTATGCACTCGACTTAAATGCTCCCAGATTTATGAAACACACATTGATGGATCTGAGAAAAATGATATCCCATTACACCATAACAGTTGGGGACTTTAATACCCCTCTGATAGAACTGGACAGATCCTCTAAACAGAAACTAAGCAAAGATCAAAAAGACTTAAACGTGACCCTAGAACAAATGAGATTAATAGATATATACAGAACATACCATCCCAAAGCTAAAGAATATGCATCTTTCTTGTCAGCCCATGGTATGTACTCCAAAATTGACCACATCCTAGGATACAAATCAAAACCTCAGCAAAATTAGATGAATAGAAATTATACCTTGTATTTTCTCAGACCACAAGGCAATAAAGGTGGAACTCAAGTCCAACAAAAAGTTCATCCCCACATAAAGTTTAGAAAACTAAACAAACTTATCCTGAATGATAGTTGGGTTCAGAAAGAGATAAAAGAGGAAATTATTAAATTCCTCAAATATAACAACAATAAAGACACAAGTTGCCAAAACCTGCAGAATATAGCAAAAGCAGTCTTCAGAGGGAAATTTACAGCATTAGATGCCTACATTTGAAATACATAAAGAGAGCACATCAACAAACTCATGAACCATTTTATGGAATTGGAAAAAGAACAATTTAATCCCAAACCCAGCAGAAGAAAAGAAACAACCAAAATTAAAACCGAGATTAATGAAATTGAAAACAAAAGAATCATGCAGAAAATTAGCAAAACAAAAAGTTGGTTTTTCGAAAAAATAAAATTGATAAATCTTTGGCCAGATTAACTAGAAACAGAAAAGTAAAATCTCTAATAACCTCAATCAGAAATGATAAAGGAAAAATAACAATAGATGCCACAGAGATTTAAGAGATCATCTCTGAGTACTACAAGAAACTCTATGTCCAGAAATTTGACAATGTAGAGGAAATGGATCAATACCTGGAATCACATCCTCTCCCCAGACTTAAGAACAAATAGATCTCTTGTACAGACTGATTTCAAGAACTGAGATCAAAGAAACAATGAAAAATCTTCCAACAAAAAAATGCCCTGGTCCAGATGGTGTCACACCAGAATTCTATCAAACCTTCAAAGGAGAGCTTATACCCATACTGCAGAAATTATTACAAAAAATTGAGAAAGAAGGAATCTTCCCCAACATGTTCTATGACGCAAACATCTCCCTGATACCAAAACCAGAAAAAGACCAACTAAAAAGGAGAACTTCAGACCAATTTCACTAATGAATATAGAAGCAAAAATTCTCAATAAAATCCTAGCCAATAAATTACAGATACACATTAAAAAAAATTATTCATCTCAATCAAGCAGGTTTCATCCCAGGGATGTAAGGCTGGTTTAACATATGCAAGTCCATAAATGTAAATCATCATATCAACAGAAACAAAAATAAAGAACATATGATCCTTTCAGTAGATGAAGAAAAAGCATTCAGTAAAATTCAGCATTCTTTTCTTTACCCTGCCAGAGGAATTTTATTTTATTTTATTTTATTTATTTTTATTAAATCATAATTGTGTACAGTAGTACAATCATGGGGCACAATGTGCTGACTTCATATACAATCTGAAATATTTTCATTGAACTGTTTAACATAGCTTTCATGGATTTTCTTAATCACTATATGAAGACATTTATATTCTGCATTTAGTAAGTTTCACCTGTACCCTTCTAAGATGCCTGCATCCTTTTCTAATTAGAACACTTAAGAATATAGGCACAAGTGGCACATATCTTAATCTGATCGAAGCCATCTATGACAAACCCACAGCTAATGTCATACTGATTGAAGTAAAACTGAAAGCTTTTCCACTTAGAACTGGAACCAGACAAGGATGTCCTCTATAACACTACTATTCAACACGGTGCTGGAAGTTCTAGCCAATACAATCAGGCAAGGGAAAGAAATAAATGGAATCCAAATAGGTGCAGTGGAGGTCAAACCCTCTCTTTTTCCCAATGATATGATGTTATACTTAAAGAACCCCAAAGACTGAACCACAAGACTCCTGGGAGTGATCAAAAAGTAGAGCAGTGTCTCAGGATTTAAAATCAATGTCCACAAATCAGTAGCCTTTGTATATGCCAATTACAGGCAAGATGAGAAGCTAATCAATGACGCAATTCCCTTCACAATAGCTTCAAAAGTAAATGAAATACCTAGGAATATACCTAACAAAAGAGGTGAAGGAACTGTACAAAGAAAATTATGAAACTCTAAGAAAAGAAATGGTAGACGATATTAACAAATGTAAGAACATACTATGCTCATGGCTGGGAAGAATCAACATTGTCAAAATGTCTATACTTCCCAAAGCAATCTACAGATTCAATGCAATCCCTGTTAAAACATCATCATCATACTTTCAAGATTTGAGAAAAAAAATAATTCTTCATTTTGTATGGAACCAGAAGAAATCCTGTAGAGCCAAGGCAATTCTTAGTAAAAAAACAAAGCCGGGGGTATCACCCTAGCAGACTTTCAGCTATACTGTAAGACCATAGTGATCAAAACAGAATGATATTGGCACAAAAATAGGAACATTGACATTTGGAACTGAATAAAAAACCTTAAGATGAAACTAACACCTTATAGCCACCTGATCTTTGATAAATCAAACAAGAACATACACTGGGAAAAGAATCCCTTTTCAATAAATGGTGCTGGGAGAATTGGATAACCACATGTAAAAGACTGAAACTGGACCTGCACCTCCCACCATTTACATAAATTGATTCAAAATGGATAAAAGATTTAAACCTAAGCATGAAACAATGAAAATCCTCAAAGAAAGTGTGGGGAAATATTTGAGGATATTGGCCTGGGTAAAGATTGTATGAGGAAGACTTCCAGGGCAATTGCAACAACAAAAATGAACAAATGGGACATAATTAAACTGAAAAGCTCTGTACAGCTAAGGAAACAACAACCAAAGCAAATAGATAGCCTTCAAAATGGGAAAAGATATTTGCATATTATGAATTGGATGAAAATTTGATAACTAGGATCTATAAAGAACTCAAATTAATCAACAAAAAAGACCCAATAATCCCATATATCACTTGGCAAGAGACATGAATAGAACCTTCTCTAAAGAAGAAAGATGAATGGCTAACAAACATATGAAAAAACACTCATTGTCCCTAATCATCAGAGAAATGCAAATCAAAACTACCCTGAAATATCACCTAACCCCAGTGAGAATGGCCCACGTCACAAAGTCTCAAAGCTGCAGATGCTGGTGTGGATGTGGAGAGAAGGGAAATCTTTTACACTGCTGGTGGGATTGCAAACTAAATACAATGTTTTGGGAAGGAAGTACGGAGAATCCTCAAAGAACTCAAACTAGATCTCCCATTTGATCCTGCAATCCCATTGCTATGCATCTACCCAGTAGAAAAAAAGATCCGTTTATCATGCAGACATTTGCATTAGACTGTTTATCACAGCTCAATTTATAATTTCCATAATGTGGAAACAGCCTAAATGCCCACCAATCCAGGAATGGATCAACAAGCTGAAGTATATGTAAACCATGGAATATTACTATTCAACCATCAGAAAAGCTAGTGACCTTACATCTTTTTTATTAACCTGGATGGATATGGAACACATTCTTCTTAGTAAAGTATCACGTGAATGGAGAAGCAAGAATCCAATGTACTCAATTCGAATATGAAGGTAGTAGATGGGCTAATACAAAGGGTGGGTAGGAGAATGAGGGAGTGGGGAGAGGGGAGGATGCAAGGGGATGGGGGGGGTCATGGCCTCTTGGGGGTAGGACATAATTATAAGAAAGATTTTATCTAACAAATGCAATCAGTGTAACCTAATTCTTTGTACCCTCAATGAGTCCTAAACATTAAAAAAATAATGAAACAGATGATATCTCAAGGTAGTTTTGATTTGTATTTCTCTGATGATGAAGGATAGTGAGCATTTATTCACGTATCTGAAGACCGTGAGTCTGTCTTCTTTAGAGAAGTTTCTCTTCCCTTTGCCCATCCTGGGATGGGATCACTTGTTCTTTTCTTGCTAATACATTTGAGTTCTCTGTGGATTCTGGTTATTAAACCTTTGTCAGAGGCATAACCTTCAAATATTTTCTCCCATTCTGAGGGCTGTCTGCTTGCTATACTTACTGTGTTCTTGGCTGTGCAGTAAGATTAGCCCACATGACAAAATCCCCAAACCAGCAATGTTGGCGTGGATGTGGACAAAAGGGAACACTTCTACATTGCTGGTGGGAATGCAAACTAATATGTTCCTCTTGGAAAGACGGTTGGAGAATACTCAGAGATCTAAAAATAGACCTGCCATTTGATCCTATTATTCCTTTACTTGGTATATACTCAGAAGACCAAACATCACATTACCACAAAGACATCTGTACCAGAATGTTTATTGCAGCTAAATTCATAATTGCTAAGTCATGGAAGCGGCCCAAGGGCCTATCAACCCACGAATGGATTAATAAATTGTGGTACATGTATTCCATCAAATATTATGCAGTCTTAAAGAAAGATGGAGACTTTACCTCTTTCATGTTTACATGGATAGAGCTGGAATACATTCTTTGTAGCAAAGTATCTCAAGAATAGAAGAAAAAGTATCCAATGTATTCAGTCCTAATTTATAGCTTTCATATGAAGGCTATAACCCAATTATAGCACAAGACTATGGGGAAAGGGGCAAGCGAGGGGAGGGAAGAAGGAGGATGTGTGGAGAGAGGGTAAATGGTGGGATCACACTTATGGTGTATCTTAGAAGGGACAGGTAAAACCTACTAAACGCAGAATACAAATGTTTTCATACACTAAACGAGAAAATCCCATGAAGGTTATGTCGAGCAGTTGGATGAAAATATTTCAGATTGTATATGAACCCAGCACATTGTACCCCATTGTGCCCCCTGTGTGTGCACTAATGTACACAGCTATGATTTAATAAAAAATAATAATAATGAAATAGGAGGGGCTGGACATGGGTGTTTACAGTGTGCCTCTCATAGGAGACTTCTTTTACCTGGCAGATGGCCTAATACCCACTTGTCTGACCAACAAATAACCAGGGGTCATTCACATGGAAGTTTGTTTATACTGGCAAACATCATTGTGGCTGTTGTCTGACCCAGGTTAAGTTTATATGTGTCTGACTATTGCTGTGGCATTGTAAGCTCCACCTTCTGTTCCCACGGGGAAAAATCTGGCCTGAGGCTGTTCCTAGATGCAAATTCAATAGACCACAATGATGGAAAACCAGTTCAAAGATTTTTCCTTGCTGATCCTGTGCTGGTAGGGTGCAATGAGTGAGGAGAGCAGTCCTCTATCCCCAGGTCACATGAGGCAGGATTGAAGAGTCAGGCAGAGTGACTGCATGAATGAGCCTGGCCACTAGCAGTATAAATAAGAGACCAGGGGTGGGACATTTTATGTTTGCAGACAAATGCCTGAATATTCCCTTTAAAGGAAGCTGCAGTTAAGTGTTGAGCCCAGGGAGAGATACCTCTAAGTTCTTATCTCTGGCTGTTGTCTTGCACCATTTGGCTGTGGTATAGAACCCAAAACTGTACAAGGATAACTGAGCCCTGCTTCTTGTTTGATAAAGTTAGACCTGTATTCAGAATGAATGTCAAGGTAACATAAAAGACTTGTAAGAATTTACTAGAGAAGGTGAGAAGAAGAAAACCATATGGTTAATTACACCGTAGTTTTTGTTTCCAGTTGATCTCCTATCTCATTAGATGAAATTCATGGCAAGACCAAATGACTCTGTCAACAGCATGGATATGTGCTCTCAGCTGTGGACATCTGGTCTGCTGCCGGCTGACTTAGCCTGGACTGCTTGTCTACATCACTGAGGAAGTTTAGCCTGGAGGCATTAATACTCTTTCTCAAAGGTAGCATTCATAGCACTGTGTGTCCTTTGGATTTGGAAGTCTTAATCCATTCCACAAGGAGGGTATACAAAGCTTGGGAATACACACAGGGCAGCCCATGAAGAACTTCTAATCCATTAATAAGTTGTAATGAGGCATAAATAACATCATCCTCACAGGTGTCACTGATGGACGATTTTCTCCTTTACCTACATCATCACTGATTTGTTTCACCTTATTACTGTGGAGCAAGCCAGGGGGAAGGGGATAGAGAAGAAGGCCTCTGCAGGGCACAGCAGACATTTCACACTTGTTTCAGCTGTCCAGCCTCTCCAAGCCTCTTCCTATGTTTAGGAAATTTCCATATTATGAGTTTGGGGAAGGGCTTAAAACCTCCTCCCTCCCATTAGTCTCGGGCTCCATAGATTGGCCATGCCAGTGCTGGACTTTGACTCAAAAGCTAGTTAAATGAGACACAAGGGACAAGGGGCTCTTTCTCTCTGGTGGCAAATGACATTGTGGCAGTAATTTCTTTACTATAATTGGTTGAAAAGGGAGGCTTTACTCATTTCCCCCTCCTGCTTAACCTCAAGATTGGTTTCCAAGCCTTCTTAAAGGACTTACAAGTACCTCAAATCCTTTAAACATTGTCCATTTTCTTACTTTTTTTAACCTACAATTAAGATTCCTGACTGATACATAAATTCAATGTAACATGCTTCCAATGTTATTATCCCACTCCAGTAGCTACATGCGCACAAGTTATGGATAATTCCATAGACGATTCCTAAAGCAAACTCTTAAATGGCTAATAATCACATAAAAATGTTCCATTCTGATAATAAATGTGAATTGAAATGAGATACAAATTTTCAATTATCATAATTGCTTAGGTTTTTAAAAACTATAACATCCGTTATAGGGTATGCAGGAAGGATGCTTTAAATCCTTATGGCTTCCAGTGGAAATAACAACTAATGAATATGTAAACCTTATGTACAGAAGGCTGCTCCTCACAATGTTAATTACAATAGTGAAAATATGAAAACAACCTGCATGTTCAATAATAAGGAAATGATTATATAAATTATATTCATACAATTTAGCTGTGTTCAGCCAGTAACAATGAGATCTGAAAATATTTAATGTTACAGATCATAAATAATGCTGTTTAGAAAAGAATACTTAACTGTAGGGATAATATCCAATTTCTGTTGAAATAGTGCAAAAATATGTTGTTGTATGCACAAAATTTCCAGAAAACAGTTTATATACTGTCTATGTCTCGGTTATGAGCAAGAGGAGGTTTTAATTGTTTTTTCCTTATTTTTTTTTGCTATATTCCAAGAAGTCTTCAAAAATCAAGGAAAATTATATCTTTAAAGCCATGGTGATAATTTTCTTCCTTTTAACTTGTCTAATAGGTTGTCTGCTGCAGTTTGCATCTGTTTCCTCTTATCGCTTGAATTTTTTCCTACACTTATGAAATAGTGGAATTTCTTAAATAATTAGGTCTCTAACTTGGATATGTAATCCCAGATTCTTCTGTTTGCTCTTAACACTCACTGCACCCACCTGGACAAACACTGGCTGTGTGGGATTTGAGTGACTCTTTACCACCTGATTAGCGGTAGCCCTGAATTTAACTGCTTACTGGCCCCCAATCCTCTTTCTAGTTTTATTTCAAGCCAGAAAATAATCAGATTTACTGTCTGGGTGAACGACCCAGCTATGTCTTCAGTTATGTTTAATCATGTCTGCTTAGAATTGCAGGAAGATAAATTATTCAGAATATTAGTTTCTGGAGCTAATTATACTAGTTATGACTAAAGATATTGAAATGAAGGGAATTTCCTTCTTTACAGGAGTAGAGACAGAGAGGTGAAAGGCACACACATTTAAACACATATCAGGCTTGGCGCCCGTAGCTCAGTGGTTAGGGCGCTGGCCTCATGCACTGGGGCTGGTGGGTTGGAACCCGGCCAGGGCCTGCTAAACAACAATGCCAACAACAACAAAATAGCCAGGCATTGTGGCGGGCGCCTGTAGTCCCAGCTACTTGGGAGGCTGAAGCAAGAGAATCGCTTAAACCCAAGAGTTTGAGGTTGCTGTGAGCTATGATGCCACGGCACTCTACCGAGGGTGATGTAATGAGACTCTGTCTCAAACAACAACAACAACAACAACAACAACAACAACAACAAAAGCAAACATGCAAAAAAATGCATATCAGACAAAGCTGACATTCCCTGGGAACAGCAGTGACGTGCAGCACCAGCACAGGGAGGCAGCTGGACCCAGGGCCTCTCCAAGGAGGAAAATGAGATAAAAGCCGTAAGATACCGGCATTTGGGAGAGCAATGGCAGGAACACACACTTCTGAGGAGCCAGTGATTACATACCATTATGCCTGAGAGAGAATTTTAGACTAAATAAAGGCTGAGGGGAAATGTGACCGTTTGGGTGACCATCCCTCAGTTCTTTCTACAATATGACTTTAACATCCCTCCCCTTAAGTGTGGGATCTGGTTGAGCTTTGGGATGCTATAGATGACTTTTGCAGCAAGACCATGGAAGGAAATAGAGCTTCTGCCTGGTTTTCTGGGGGTGTTCACTCTTAGAATTAGCAGCTGTCCTGTTATTAGGAAGCTCTGGCAGCCACATGGAGAGGCCACATGTAGGTTCAATGAGCAGCCTGCCATCTGGGGCCATTCACCAGTGTGAAAGACATAGGGAAATACTTTATCGCTTCTCTACTAAGGTCTGAACCCAAAAACTGAACATCCAGCCCTTTACTGTGTGTGTATGACTTCATGAAGAGGCCAGTTTATCCCATCTTTGTCATCCATGCCTTCTGAATATATTTCTAATAAATTCTAATCCGATTCATTACTTTCATCCGAGTTGTTAGCATCTCTCCACTACAGCTATTCTAAGATGGTTTTTCCCTGACAAAAGGCACAGAATCGGGATGAGGGGGAATCAGGCTATGCTGGAGAAACTGGAGGGGTTGGGTGTATATAGGTGGAGTTCTGACAACAAAGTAGTGGGTAAAGAGGAAAAGAAGAATCTAGGGAGTTGAGCATGTAGGAAATTTCTGGTACTTTATTTCCTCAAGAGTGTTGGAAGTCTAAGCAGTAAGAAGAGCAGGGGATACCAGCTCACCCCAGATCTATACTAAGTAAATGCCTTTTAGATCTGGAAATTATACTAGATGTTCTTGAAGGGTATGTACTTACTAAGTGTCAAGAACTTCTAAGTGATTTACATGTATTAATTCATTACAATAACTCCATGAGCCAAGTGCTTTATTTTTCCCATTTTACATACAGGAAATAGGCGCAGAAAGGTTAAGTGCCTTGCCTAAAATTGCACAGCTTGTAAAAATTAGAATTCTGGCTCTAATCTCTCTTCTTTTGACCTTTATGTTATCAGGTTTCAAGTGCTAAATTTAATTGCAGTTAACTTTGCAAACTGAGAACAAAATCAAAGATGCTGACTGAAAGATTTATCTTCTCTGGATAAAAAATAATGGAGAAAGGTACATGTTTGAACTCTCTTGGATCACCTTCCATCTCTGTGCCTCTTAACTGTCATGGATTCTCAAAGCTATGGCATGTTTCACATAACAGAGTCAAGAAGATTAATAGAATCAAGTTATAGTTAATTTTTAGCATTCAGAAGACTTGACTGCCATTAAATAAGTGAGCAGTATAAACTCTAGAAAGCAAAACTTCATGGTAAAGAACAAAACCTCTGATATCAGACGCCAGAACTGGGTTTGGGTCCTGCGTCTACCATGTACGTGTACCTCATATATGATAGTGAGAAGTCAGCATTGTAAATCAGTTTCCTAAGGCAAGGCTTACATCCATTGTACATAAATGAACATTGAAAGAGTCTCAGCCCAAATATGAAGCTAAATTTATAGCTTTCATGTGAAGGCTAAAATCCAATTATAACACAAGAATACAGGGAGAAGGGAAAGGGAGGGGAGGGGAGGGGGGAGGATGGGTAGAGGGAGGGCAATTGGTGGGATCACACCTATGGTGCATCTTAGAAGGGTACTGGTGAAACTTATTAAATGTAGAATATCAATGTCTTCATATAATGATTAAGAAAATGTCATGAAGGCTATGTTTAACAGTTCAACCAAAATATTTTACATTGTATATGAAGTCAGCACATTGTGCCCCATGATTGTACTAATGTACACAATTATGATTTAATAAAATTATAAAAAAAAAGAAAAGAAAGAGTCTCTTTTTCTCACTTTGTTAGGTGATTTTCCAAATCCTTTTTTCTCCCCTGATGTGGTAACATAGTATGAAAGAATGAGTAAAGAAAGTAGTGATTATTGAACAATAAAAGTATAACCTGGGAGTAGCAGATGAGATAAAATTCAGAGCTCACAGCAATTGTGCTTTCTCGAGTGTTGGCTCGTGTGGTACACAAAATATGCTTAAGCGTTATGTGGGAGCCATTTCTGAAAAACTCTGAAAGAGAAAGAAGGTTGAGGCTGGAAAAAAATGCAATGTACTTATGCATACAAACTCTGAAATTTAAAATTAAAAAATAGGAGAGAAAGTAATTATATTTTCTATAGTCCATTATGTCCTAAATGCCCATGGTTGAAATCATGCTTCGGTTGAATACTGTATGCCAGGCACTATGGAAAACTCCTGTGTAGGAAGAACATGAGATATGGACATTACAACATAGTCCCTAAGGTCTTAGACTCTTGAACGGATAGCCTGGATCCCAGCACCCATTCTGTTCCTTCACAGCTGTGTGACCTTCAATTCATTTATCCTTCCTGAGACTTCATTATCTTATCTATAAAAAAGGGATAATAACAGCACCAAATGTGGTGCTGTTGAGAATATTTCATGAGGTAATGCCTATTAAAATGACTTGTTTGGCATAGAGTAAGCAGTAATAATATGTTGACAATTATCATTCCAGTATCAACTTTACTGAGCTCCCAATCTGGTGGATACATGGACTTGAAGAAAACAACGAGAACTTGGGGTATAAAGGACATACAGAAATTCTTGGGCTCATTCATAAAAGAAAGGGTGCTGTTATCTGTCTGAGGAACTCAAGCAAAATGTCACAGAGTCCCTAGAAAGTGAGCAGACACATGTGCTGTAACAGAAGCACAGACGTGGTCATGAAGGGGCTGGGAAAGGGGTTTGTAGGGAGGTGGGAATGAACGGGAAGGGAATGGAGGGGAAACCTGCTTCTTTGTAACTAATTTTCCCTCTGTCTTCCTGAGCCCCTGCTGCTTACCTTTCCCATGCTTCTCATATCTTCCAGTTGCTTCGCCCAAAGGATGTTTGTCTATTTGTGCGTGTAGACCATATTCAGATCAGGTTGGGGGAAATAAATCCATACTTTTTTTTAAAGATTTCATGGCAAAACACCCCCTCAATGTCCTCCAATAAAATGAGGCTTGGGAAACCAGAGCAGAAGGAATGCAGGGGGAAAGGGTCCTACAGTGTGCTAGACACACAACCAGTGCTTGCTGTATACTGTGTTATTTTTTTCCTGATACTGATCCTGCATGGGAGGTCTCTTTGCCCATTTAAAAAGCGCACATGAGAAAACCAAAGCTCAGAGAGATCGAAAAGCTGAAACTAGTGCCAAATTTCAAACTACAGTTTAGAAGTAACATGCTACAGCCTGCCGAATCACAGAGAAGAAAATAACTCCTTTTCACCCTGGACATTGTCAACACACATTGCTTTGTCTTTAAAAAATATATCTAAAATGTGTTGAAATAATTAATCTGCATACTTTCAATGTAAACACTCTCTTTTCTGTGTGTACTGTATCGCTTTGCCCTCTTTATTTGGGCAATGTACCTTGTGGTGTGTAAATCAGAGATGACAACTTAGTAATATGTGTGGGGGAGGAATGGATTTGATAAAAGAGAAGCATGCATAATTCAAAACTGTCCCACTCAGCTTCTGCATAAATAATCTGCAGATTCTCTGAACTTCTGCCAGCAACTGCCTCTCCCCACTTTTGCCCCTGGCCTTCCAGAAATGTCTCAGAATTGCACTGGTCATGGTATAGGGAAATGGGGGCAATAGAGATACATGTAAGATTTGTTTTTCCTGAATCTAATTATTGTCACTTAGCATTTTTTCAACATATTTATAATAAATATTGTTAGATTTTACTTATTTTTGCTAAGGGGCAAATTGGGATGCAGAAATGGTAACAGGCAGCCCAAGGTACCATTGCATGTTGCTGGAAGGAGTGACATTGGTAAGAAGCCATTTGAGCACCAAGGTAGAACCCAGGTCATTAAGTCTGTGGTTTGTTCTTGCCTGTCTGTTTGCCCCATGGATAAATACCATGCGTTGTCTCCAGTTCTCGCTATGATGGGACCCTTTTTAGTTATACATCTGGTAGAATCATTTCATGTTACTTTTAAATATATGTAGGCAGTTTAAATTTTTTAGTGATATTCATATATAAAAAAGATATGACTTTTTTTTATACAGCAGAACCTAACTTTCTTCTAGCCTTCACTTCTTCCTGGTGGCGATGGAGACCCTACCTTTTCTCTTGGAGGTAACTATCACTTCTGCTTTACCATAATCTCATCTAGGTTACTGCAATCATGTTGGCGTAAATAGTCAGTTGAGGATTTAAATGCAGCCAGTTAAAATTCAAACTTCTTATCCAGACGATCTCTTCTCAGAGAATTTTCTCTTTCTTCTCTCTCTCCACTGTGATACCTAGGGCACTAGGAGGGGCACTTGTACAACTGCACAACGTCAGAGGAAGAGTGTGTAGTTCTCATGAGGCCATCTGGATTCCCGCTGGCCACCTCTGAACTGGATGTCTCTACCCACCGTACTAAGTGCTTTGGAAACTGGCCCACTTGACAGGGAAGCTTTAGGGCCCCTCTAGGGGCCTCATGGTTTATGGCCTCTGTCACGTTCCCCTTTATGCCCTCCTAATACCAAGTGTAGTTTCCTTTCACCTTATTGGCCCTTTGGCCCATTCTCATTTTTTGCAGAAACTTCTGCAAAATTATATTCAGCCACTGGAACATGCTTTCTCTTTCTCATCTCTCTCCTCTCTTTCAAAATGCCATTCCACCATTTCTATTCTATTTAGGTAGGCAAGTTGGCCCAGGCAAGACCCCAAGAACAAGCCCATCTATGGGTTCTATTCCACGTATTCCTAAAGGAGGAGGGAGGGAGCAGGGAGCAGGCCATGTGTTTTCAGCACCTCTCTTTTATACACACACACACACACACACACACACACACACACACCTCTGGGCTTCTCTATCCCAGGCAGAACTTTTATTTCCTCCCAGTGTGGCAGGAAACCACCTTCAACTTCATACCATTTCCTTCTGTACCATTTATAGCTAACCCTGGAATTGAGGTGATCCCCAAAGAGGCTGACAGCTGAGATGGTCTGCTGACGGCCCTCCTAGCTGCAGCATAGATGAAGGAACATCTGGGTGGTCCATCTTCATGTCCGCTGCACTAATGGATGATTTGGGTGCTTACTTAATGGCATAATTTTACTGTTAAATACCCTGTGTTATGCATCTAAATACACTATGTTCTGTTCCTATTTAAAAATTTCTCTGCCTCTGGGCAGTGAAAGCAAAAACAGTTTATACTTCTTTAGGAAGGAATAATCACTTTTTCAGGGGAATCTAACACAAAAATTGATTCCCATAGTTTTTTCTCCCCAATTAGGGGTTGAAATATGCAGACCTGATATTTTCCGTGTAACTCCCCTTACTGCAGTAGCTCAATGGACACAGCATAACCATTGCAACTCGGTAAGAGGAGATGGGGCAATACTTGTTTCAAGAACTGAAACGACAGCATTTCTCCTCTGGAAGTGGTGATGGATTGGGGAAGAAATCTGTTGAGGAGAAATATGTGGGTGGAGGCAGGAAGGGGATAGCAGAGACAGAAGATTAAAAGGAAGTAACTCTTCTCCTCGATAAGTTTTCCCAAGAAGATAGCAGAGCAGGTGTCCCCACCAGGTGTCAGATAAATGGTCACACCTGAGGCCCACCTGCGAGGGTGTGAATGTCTGTTCATATCACTACTACCAGAAAACAACTTCAAGTGAATTGTCTACCAAGACTGGATCAGTAACAGGCCAGAATTTGTGTTCTAAAGGCCCAACTGGGGATGCAGCTGGCATGATAAAAGGTAGTTAATAAACATCCTAAAGAGCTTCTTAAGCTTGGGTGTCTGAAGGTGCTGGAGAGCCACACCATCTGAAGTTAGCAACTGCACCGCTAGAACAGATATTTGCTTGCTGCTTTGACAGTCCTTTGATTAGAATTCCAGAGTTAACCAGCTAGATAGACCACATACTCAGTTGAGCAGAAATTTCAATCAAACTGTAGAATTAAAATCCTGTTGATAAATATTTTGGCTGACTGTTTCTGACTGAGGCCGGCATTTAGCCAACATATTTGTTAACGGAGCTGCAATTTGTTCTTTTGGATTCTAATTCACTAGTTCTGTGTCACTCTTTGGCTGCTGACAGGGCTCACTGCAGAGGAAACTGAAATAAAAACTAATAATGATCCAAAAGACTAATGGAATAAAATTGGAAACCAATTTAGAAAATTATAGAGGAGAAAATCAGCTGAACTGGGAGTGGAAGAGATAACGCTGATTATGCTAACTCCTTTATGAAAATGTTTCTACTCACCCTGCCAGATGTGGCTTCTCCCTTTCCTAACCCCCTCTCAAGGCACACCCCAAATTCTCCCTTGTGCTATATAGATTTATAGACATTAAGGTCCTCAGCGTTAAGTCTACTATATCCATCTTATATTCCTTCGAATAGTTTCCTCATACATGCTAGATAACTGAACAGTAAAATATTATAATGCGTGTAGAGTTATGAGGGAGCTTGCAAATGGCATCATCTGACCCCTTCTTTAACAAGTGACAGAATTGAAAAGTCGGATGTTTTAACAATCTGCCTGGGGTTACCTGGTATTGGCAACATAGTAGCTAGATGCCAGGTGTCCTCATTTTCAAGGCAATAATTTTTTTCCAACTAAAATATTATATGCTCCTATATGTTGCATATAAATATCTGTGACAAAAGCATAAAGCACAAAATAAGTTCATCTTATAATCTTATCACTCAGAATAATCAGTCACTATTAATAATGTATTACATATCTAAAAAGTATAAAGCAGATATTTTAATATATTGATATAAAATAAAATGTATGTACAATATACATATAAAATTTATAGGTAATATTAATGCATGTTTATCAACATTTTATTAATTAAATATGTAAGTTAAATGAAATGTATATGAATACATGTTTATATAATGTGTGTATATATATAATTTTGTTCCTTAGTGTGTAAATTAATTTTACATTATATTATGAGCATCTTCCCATGGTAGTATATTGTTTCCATCAATATGATCTTTAAAGACTACTTTCAGAAGTCCATTTAATCATACTTAACTCATACTCCATAATATAGATATAGAAGAAACTATTCAAAATTTTTACTGTTATAAGGCAAATATTTTATTTCAAAAACTCCTTCACCATTATAAAGCAAAGATATGGAAGGCATCATTGCACATAATTCTGGTCCACACCTCTTATTTTTCTTTAATTATTTGGGATTCATTGAGGGTACAAAGAATTAGGTTACACTGATTGTTTTTGTTAGGTAAAGCTCCTCCTATAACTGTGTCACACCCCCAAGAGTTGTGCTGTACACCCTGACCCCCAAACCCCCGCCTGCCTCCCCTCTCCCCATGCTACATTCTCCTCCCACCTGGTATTAGATCATCTACTGCCTTCATATTAGAATTGAGTACATTGAATTCCTGCTTCACACAGGTGATTTCTGAAAGCAGGTAATGAACTATTTACTTAAGGCTTTTAATACATATTGCAAAATTGTACAATAAGTACTTCCATTATCATTATTTGATTCTCAAATGTTACTCAAAGTTACCATTGCTTTATTTTAAATAGCATTTTTTATTATCTGAAAACTAAGAATATATTTTATTTATTTGGTTTGAGTAAAGTTATAACACAGAATTTTTCATTAAACATTTTCATTTTTTTCATTAAACATTCCATCATGTGTATATTAGATATATACAAACACATATGCATATATAGAAGCATATACCTATATATACATTTATAAATAGTAACTTTAGAATTTACAGAAGATATTGAAGTACCTTTATAAAAATGTCCTCTCACCTAAGGTTAATTTTGTTTTTTAATTTTTCTGTTCTATGAGATTCTTATATTACTCTTTCTCTGTCAAAATTTTCTTCTGATTAAACTTTTCAAGGAGTTCTTGGTTGTTTTTCAAGATGATTCTAATGATACATTTACACTTACATGTTAATGTTATGGTCTTTAATTTACCACTGAATTTTCAGAATTTATGGGAGCTACTTATCTCACTCACAGAAATAAGCTTGTTAAGTGCTTTGCATGCCTCATTTACTTCTCAGTGGTCTCTGTGGGGTGAATTTGTCACCAATAAATTGAACTTTCTCTGTTTTATGTTGAATTATCTTGGATGTTCTAGTAAGGCTAGTGCTTCCAAGCACTGACTATCAGAATTATATCATAATCTTGTCATTTGTATTTTTTATAATTTATATTGCATATAAAGTCTTTAAACTATCCATGTGCCTACAGAATCAAAATGAAAATCTGATAATTTTGTCCAATTTCTTCATAAAATAAATCTTAAGGTAATTGGCTTTTAAACATTTTTAATATTTTTATTTTGAAGTAAGTTTAGACTAACACAGCAGTTGAAAAAATAGTACAGGAACTAGAAACGTTGTATTTACAGGGACAGTAGCTTTAAGCTGAGGCTGAGAACAGGTGAAACTGTTACTGAGGGTGAGGTTTAGTTTAGAGGGTGATGAAAATGTAAAAATGGTGTGGTGATGGTTTTGCAACTCTGTAAACTTACTAAAAACCATTCAACTGTATGTACATTTAATGTTAGTCATTTCAATGGCATGTATATTGTACTTCAATAAATCTATTAAAGATACAGTACAGAGTTCCCACGTACCCTCTGTTTTGCTTCCCCTTAACATTACCTCATAAATAAATAACTTTAGTACAACTATTAAGACTGAAATGTAGCTTTGCTGTGATACTAATGCTGAAATGAAAGATATTTGGATTTCATCAGTTTTTCCATGCAGTTTTCTGCTTCTTTTTCTTTTCTTTCCCCTCCTCTTCCTCTCCTGTTTTTTTTTCTTTGTGGTGCAGGATAGTATATAGTTCTATAAATTGTATCACATGCATAGATTTGTATAACCGTCACTGTGGTCAGCCGAGAGACCTGTTCTATCACCACCACAAAAAACGCCCTTGTGTTATCCCTTTATAGCCATTTCTTCCCTCATTCACAACTCTGGCACCACTAATCTATTCTCTATCACAATGATTTTGTCATGTGACAATTTTACATAAAGTGAACTTATACACTGTGTAAATATTTGAAATTGACCTTTTTGCTGCAGCATAATGCTCCCGAGAGACATCCATGTTAATGTGTATCAACACTTTGTGTCTCTTTTTTTTTTCTCGTGTCTATTTTTTAGCAATGGGGATCTTGCTCTTGCTCAGGCTGGTATCGAACTCCTCTGCTCAAGAAATCCACCTACCTCAGCCTCCCAAAGTGCTAGGATTTCATGTGAGCCACTGCACGCAGCTAACAGTTTATCTCTTTTGTTGCTGTGTAGTATTTCATGGTATGGATACCCAACAGTTTATCTATTCATATCCACTCAGTATATGTGGGTTATTTCCCATTGGGGTTTATGTATGTACAGGTTTTTGTATAAATATAAGTTTTCATTTCTCTAGTGTAACACTCAGGGATAGGGTTGCTTGGTGGTAGATTAAGTATCAGTTTGTTATACACTACTGTTCAGAATGGTAGTACCGTTCTGTATTCTCACCGGCAATGTATGAAAGATCCAGTTGGTTGGCCATCTCATCAGCAAGAGGTATTGCCAGTATTTTGCTATTTTAGCTATTCTAGTAGGTGTGGCTTTAATTTGCATATATCTGATATCTAATAATGTTGAACATCTTTTCCTGTGTTTATTTGCCATCTTCATATCTTTTTTTTTTTTTTTTTGCAGTTTTTGGCCAGGGCTGAGTTTGAACCCACCACCTCTGGCATATGGGGCCGGCGCCCTACTCCTTTGAGCCACAGGTGCTGTCCTATATCTTAGGTGAAATATGTGTTAAAAGTATTTTACCCATTTTTAAAATTGGATTACTGGATTTATTACTGTTTAAAGTCCTTTATATATTCTGGATACAAGTATTTTGGGGGGCACTTGACTTATAAATATTTTCTCCCAGTCTATAGCTTGTCTTTTCATTCTCCTAACCGTGCCTTTAGCAGAACAAAAGTTTTTCATTTTGATATAGTGTAATTTATCAGTTCTTTCTATCAAAGATCATACTTTTGTTTTCATGTCTAAGAACTCTTTGCTGAACCTAAGAATTATTTTATTATTTTTTTCCAAATTATATTTCTTTTGTTTGCCTTCTTGCAAGAACTACAGTATCTAGTGCTATGTCGAGCGGAGTGGTGGGAGTAGACATTCTTGCCTTGCTCCTGATCTTAGAGAGAAAGAAATCAGTTTGTCAGCAGTAAATATGATTTTTTTGTCACTTTAAGGATGTCCCCTTCTATTTCTACTCTGCTGAGAGTTTTCATTAAAAATTGGTGTTAAATTTTATCAAAGGATTATCTGCCTCAATATACAATCATGTAGATTTTATTCCTTTAGACTATAAATACGGCAGATTGCATTGATTGTTCGCATTAATTCTTTTGAGTATTGAACCAACTTTGTATCCTAGAATGAACATCATTTGGTTAAAGTGTGTTATTTCTTTTATGTATTCACTAATGTTTTGTCAAGAATTTTTGTACCTGTGATCACAAGGGCTCTGATTCAAATGTCAATTTTTCGTTCAAAGCCTTCAAAGAGCTATTCTGATTTATCCCACTTCTGCCTTACCCAGAGGCCAACCTGAGACCAGGGTGATATTTTATACTTTAATTCAGTTCTCAAAGCTTTAGTTGTGTTGACTGTGATCAGTTTCATGCATAGGCCACTTCAGAGTGAGCCTGGGACTGCATCCACAGATTGAAAAGATCTTTTTCTCTCCAGTTGGATGGCAGGTGAGATAGAGGTAGAAAGAGCTGCCTCCACTTATATTTGGTTAGTGAAGGATAGGGATAGTCCCACAGAGTCTACTCAACTGTATCTGCAGTTGCCATGCCAGGGGGACAGGGTGGATTACCACCTCTTTACTGCCATTTACTTACTGCAGGAAAGGGTGAGTTGGTCCACTGCACAGACCATTTCAAAGCCACTCTCACTAGGGAGAGGTAGGGAAAAGGGAATCACTGCCTGTTTGCCTAGGGCAATTAGGGTAAAAGAGATTAATCTTACAAAGCCACTGTCTTCCCAGTCCTCTTGATATAGGAAGTAGGCTTTTCCTGGGACTACTTTTTTCACTGAACCCTTTAATGATTTGAGTTGCCAGCTTCTCTATCACCTAGTTAGACCATGACATATATGAGCTAAAAATACATAAGGAACTCACAGTCAAGCCTTCCTTTATCACTAGTCCAGTCATTTTATATTTTCTTTTAAATTTCAGAATATTATGGAGGTACACAAGTTTTATTTACATAGTTTCCATTTGTATACTTCCTGTCAAAGATAAAAGTGTGCCCTTGACCGGGGAAGTGTGCGTTATACCCTTAGGGTGAATTTACCTAACTATATTTTTGATTTCATTTAACAAAATTTTCTGGATAATTTATTAAAATGCATTCAGGAAGTTAGTTGAAATTAGTAGAAGAAAAGGAAGAAATGTGCTTATTCCATCTTGACAAAAGGCAGAATTTGTTTTCTATATTTATTATTAATTTGTGTTTCTTCCTTTGGCCAACCTGTTCGCGTCCTTTGGCCAACTTCAAGTGAGACCTAAATTTTATTTTTTAATATGAACACTTTATATATTGACTTTTTACATTATCGGTTTCTAATAACTGTTGTCAGGTAATTTATCCAGCATTTTTGACTTCTTATTTATTTTCATTTTTTAAAAATTGTTTAAAAAAATGTTTTTTCTCATATGATTTCTCTTTTTACATTCTAGGATCAGATAAATAATCAGTTAAATCTTCTTCAGTTTCATTTTATGTCTTTCTTTATGTTACATGTAAATCCTAGACCATCTTGGATTTATTGTTATTCTTTTGTGAAAGGTGATGCGACTTTACTTGTTCCCCTCCAAATAGTTGCTTAGTTGTCCTATGGCCCTTGCTTACTTAGTGATCCTCTCTTGGTGTGCTCACAGATGTAATTACTGAATGAATAAGCTCTTTTTTCCTTCAAGAAGAATTTCTTTGCCACCCACACCTTCAAGCCTAACAATACACCCTTGCATATTTAAATAAGAAAATAAAATAAAATTTCTCCCATAAAAGGTGACATACAAAGCCTCTTTGTCTTCACTCTCTACCCCTCCCTTATCAATTCATATCTAAAGGAATAAACAAGTAAATGTGTCAAACAAAAGAAATAAGAAACATAAATTGAAAGGAGATAATTAAGTCTGGGCGTCCCTTAAGACTAATAAAAGGAGAAAATGCACGAAGATAAAGGTTATTAGAAAATCTAAAAAGGGAATTTAAACTACCTACTTTCACTGTAGTCTGCATTTTTCTCCTTAGCTTTTGCTTTTTAAAAAAATGTGAAACATATGAATATTCATTGTCATCTTATCTTTACAAAATGTAGAATTAAAGTTGGTTGTTTTCATAAAGAAGTAAAGTGATTATATCGTCCTTGTTTTGCAGATATTTTTTGTTTTGCTGCTTAATTCTTTGAATTATTCAAATAACTTTAATGGGCACTTTAGTAGCTATATGAATATAAAGATATACATTAACCCCCACTTGTCCCTATTCTCCTATAGAAACATACTCCAAATGTCAATTTCTTCTTGCTACAATGTATGTAACTCTCAAGCATAATAAAATGTGAGGTAAGGAGATAATTGGAAATGTTGGATGTTCTGGATGAGTCAATAGTGATCTTTGCAAATTTTCCAAATTTTGATGAATTTTCTTGAGTTGGTCAGCTCAACTAATTTTTATATCTTGATATTCTGGGCAGCCCTCTTCTGGTATAGATGGAATTTTTAGCTGTAGAAGCTAAGAGTTATCCCAAAGAAACCTCACTTATCACCTATCATTTATTGTCATCTTCCATTCAAAATTGGCTAGGCTTGCTATCTTAATCTACCTAGGCTGCTGTAACAAAACATCATAATTTGTTTGGCTTATAAACAATGGAAATTTATTTCTTACAGTTCTGAAACTGGGAAGTCCAAGGGCAAGGCACTAGAAGATTTGGAGTCTAATGAAGGCCTACTTCCTAGTTCATAGATAGCACCTTCTTGCTGTGCCGTCACCAGGTGAAAGGTGTAAGGGAGCTCTATGGGATCTCCGTTATATTTCTCTAAGGGTGCTAATATTACTCATGAGAGCTCTGACCTCATAAAACACCTATCAAAAGCCTCACCTCCTTGTACCATCACATTGGGGTTTACGATTACACTATACAAGTTTTGAGAGGACACACACATTGTCTATAGCATTCTGCCCCTGGCCCCCTAAATTAATGTATTTCTCACATATAAAAATATTAATTACATTCTAACAGCTCCAAAAGTCTTAACTCTCTCCAGCATCAACCCCAAAGTCTAAATTCTAAAGTCTCATTTAAATATCATCTGAATCAGATATGGGTGAGACTCAAGGTTTAATTCTTCCTGAGGCAAATTGCTCTCCATCTGTGAATCTGTGAAATCAAACAAGATATGTGCTTCCAAAATACAATAGTGGGACAGATGTAGGATAAGAAATAGGAAACAGAAGAGGAGTAACAGACCTCAAGTAAATCTAAGTTATAAAGAAAAATCTATAGAGATCTTTAAGTTCAACAATTACCTTCTTTGGCTTGAAGCTCCACCCTCCAGGCCTCTGAGGCAGCAGTCATGTTCTCAGGGCTCTGCCAGGCAGCCCCAGCACCATTGGTTTTGGACAGGGACTGTCTGGCCTTTGAAAGGAAGGTGTGACCATGGGTCCCCCTTCTTAAACACTGGAGGCAGCTGTGATGATCTCTGAATCATCATTGGGCTTCTTCTTTCCTTCTCTGGAAGAATAGTGTACTAGTTTTATGGTTATTCTGTAAAATTGAAGAAGTTAGGCCACTTTGCCTCATTTCTTCCCATCTCCATCACATTAGGGGTTAGGATTTTGACGTGAAATGTGAGGGGGGACTCAAACCTTCAGCATTTGCTGCTTAAGAATATTCACTAACAAACCTTTCCAGAGCTATAATGACATTTTAATAGAAATGTCAGTTATAAAATATAAACCTTATATAAGCCCATTAAATAGCTCTTTGGGTCCTTCACAGTGAGGACTCATGGTGGCCTGAATGACCAGAGAGAATTTTGCTCTTCCAAATTAAAGGCCAAGAATCTTTGTTAATCAAGAATGGCACTAATGCTTTAAACACTTGATTTGTGCTTTCACATATTACTTACCATTTCTACCATCAAACTAGACATTACTTTTCCCTATTTCACAGATGAAGAAAAATAAGATTTGGCAAGATTATGCCTCTGGTTCAAGACTGCAGAGTACATAATTGATGGGTCAGCATTTGTATCCAGATATCAGGTCACAAAGTCCACACTAATCACCCTGTGGCTCTAGTGAAACAAGATGATTTTAGGAGAAATCTGGACATTTTGAATCTCACAGTAAGAAAATTATCCCTTTAGAATTTTTTTCTATTCTGATGATGTCAAGAAGAAAGCTTGGTTTTATATAACATTATTTGTATAGTGTATGTTTTCATACCTTTTTGACATATTTGTTTTCTCCATTTTCAACAAAGAGGAAGATCTCAAACTCAGAGCATTGGGCTAATAATATCTAGCTAGAATACAATAATTTAAAAAAATTTAATTATGTGTATATTTTTATTTTTCTCATATATTTATGGCAAATGATACTGATTATCCACTAGTGGTAGTGATACAAAGCTTCAAGATTTATACATATTTAATTTTTTAATGTGTCAATTTAAAGAGGAAACAATAATTAGATACAAGTAATAACGGCACGTGAAAGACTGATGTGGGAAGCACATATTTTGTTTTAGATCTGATGGTATAAATTCTTAGAATGATGTCAGTGCTTCCTCTAGGATTTTTCAATATTCATCCTGTGCCATAGACAAATGAATTTGACAAATAACAGAGGTAGAATATCATAATATTTTTCTTGCAGGGTGAAAACAAAAGCTAACTATTCTCAATTTTGAAGGATGTCTAGCAATGTTACATGTAGTGTACTAGAAAACTGTGAATTTTTCTTTCTTTAAAAACACTTCTCCATTCCCACATAAGGTCATTTTTTTTACCTAGACTTCTTCATAAAAATTAAAAATAGACCTAAAATAATGATTCTAATAGTGTCTTTCAAAATAGTTTCTAAACATTCCATACCAAAGTTAATCTCAAGGAAGACCTTCATTTCCATAAGCATCTTATATAAGATTATTTATGTCTTCATCAAATATTTATCCAGTACCTACTATATGCTAATTGGACACTTGGGATGTATCAGTGAACAAAATAGACAAGAATTTGTGCGGCTTGCCTTTGTGGACCTAGTTGGGGAAGAAAGACTCTAAATAATATATAATAAATAAGCAAACAGTAGAAAAAGAGGCCATGACAAATGATTTGGCATAAGGATTTAAAGGCAAGAGGGTGTTGGGATTTGCTTTGAGTGGTCTGAGCAGGATTCCTTGAAAAGGTCTCATTTGAGCAAAGACCAGAACAAGAGTGAGGAGAGGAAAGTACCAGTACAGTGTGAAGGAAGGAGCATTCCTGGCATGTTCAAGGATGCTTAGGGAGGCCTTTGTGACTGGGCATAAAGGAGTGGAACAATAGGAGGTAAATATTGAGAGGGAAATAGAATAACAACGATTTAACTCATCTCTTAAAAGAATCACACTGTCAGCTGTGTTGACCATAAGCCAAGAGAAATAAGGATTAAAGCAGGAGGACCAGGTGAATGGATAATTCGGATAAGAGATGATGGTGACTTAAACTAGGGTAGTGGTGAAGAAAAGTGGTCATAAGACAGAATATATTTTATAGGTGAACAATTCGGTGATGAATTGGATGGAGAGTGCAAAAGAGATTATTAACAAGAGTACAGGATAGAATATCTTAGAAGGAATCACTTTAGCAAAGGTACAAATTGAGAGTAGGTGTTTGGCCCTTGGGCAGCCATATTTTAAGAGAATTTTCTAAGCTCCAAACTTAACTAAGTCTGGAGAAATACTCGTAAATCTGTAAAATACTTTTTTTTTTTTTTTGCCTGTATAGTTAAGTAGATTTAAATTATCAGTTCTGGCTAGACTATTCCATAGTGTTGTCTTTTGGAGGTGGTGTGTGTGTGTTTGAACATACATATGATCTTGTTAATTTTAAGTTCTAAAAGCTATCATTCAGTGGCTTGATTGAAATGCAACATCATGTTCTTATAGTAAACAGTTCTGATGACAATGATGTGTATGAAGTTATTTTAATAACAGATGACACATAAATTGAACCAATTTCTCCCCATCCTCTTATAAAAAGGTGTCACTTCTGATTTATTCTAGCTTAGTATCTTCAATATTTGTCAAATAGTATCCCACTGGGCTCTTTACTCCTTAATTTGTTATTTTTTTTTAACAGTGTAGTTGCAGTGTCATTTCATAGGATTGTATACTTAATGTTCTAGACATATTTTCTTGCAGTTGCTGCCTCATCAGTTCCATCCAGGTTTTAAATATTATTTCCTGGCTCTTATAATTTTAGCTTGTAATGATGAAGGTGGGTTGTGGATAAGCAGGAGTAAACTATACCAGCAAAATGTCACTTTGGTGAGTTAGCAGGAGCAGACATTTCATTCAACAAGTATTTACTAATCTGGCCACGTGCTAGGACTTGGATCATAATGGCCAAACAATACTGTCCCTACCTTAAGGTTCAGCATTCCAGGAGAATGATGGTAAGGTTTATTCTACATCAATGCCATTAATGGCAGATGAAAAAGAAGAGAGGAGATGGGTTTCAAAATTGATATACATATAAAAACCAAAGTTATTCTATATAAGTTCTTAGGAAATACACCATTTTTAAAGAAACATATTGATGCAGGGGATGTCCCAATGAAAGGAGGAAAGCCCCCTGAACTCACCAAATGGGAGGGCAAGAATTTGACAGTGAGCCAACTAGACAGAAAGTTTATTGAGAGAGTGAGAGATGGTAGATCATGCTCCATAGAGAGAATGGGGTCCTCTCTCAGGCAGAAGGGGATCCCCTTGTAAGGCAATGGGACTGTTTCTGTGTGTTCAAAAGCCCCATTAGGAAACATTGTACATGACCAGTATTGTCTCAAAATTGGGTCAAAAAGATTAATCATAAACTGTTTTCCCAGAAGGGTAAGCACAAAGTGTAAGGTATCGAGCTAGCAATGTACCCGTCCCTGGGTGGTCCTGGCCAGCCATATGCTGGTGACTTCCTTGTACAGGGTGGTCAGGGTCTGGTGTCACTCAAAGTGGCGACACTTAGGCTTTCTTGACCTTTCTTTTTGCCTTATTCCTAACTAAACTTTTCAACTAAAGCATTTAAAAATATGATTCAAATCACCAAAAGATTAATCAAAATAAGAGTTTAAGAATACAATGTGTAGACTCAATAATTTCCCTCCTTCATATTTACAAAAGAGAAAGAAATAGATCCACACAATGACTTAAATAAGAATTTTCCAAGCAACTTACTTTATTATAGCCCAAATTGGAAACAGTCCAAATGGCCTTCACAAGGATGGGATAGATAAACAAATTGTGGGATAATCAAACAATGGAAAACTACTCAGTGATAAAAAGAACAAATTGCTAATGTTTACAATATGGATAAATCTCATAGACCATTTTTGGACTGATGGAAGCAAATATTAAAAGATATCTACTATATGATTCAATTTACATAAACCAAAAACAATCAAAATTAAGCCAATGTAACATAAATTAGTACAAGGAGAAACTTGCCAGGATTACAAAAATGTTCAATGTCTTGATTTTATGTATTAGTTACATTAGCATACACATTTACCAAAACTCAAATTGTGCTCTCTTAAATCTGTGCATTTAATTGCAAGTAGATTATGTTATCAATAAAAATAAAAAGTAGTAAGGGGAATAAAATTTGAAGGTCAAGCAATTGTAAAATCATATACAATGTTACATTGGCTTGTTCTAGACCTAAAAGGGTGACTTCCACTATATATATGTGTATGACTTATCGCATTAGGATATTTTAAATTGTTGCTTCTGTTTATTTCTCCCTCATTAAAATATGACCTCATTGAAGAAAGTAGCCTTTAATTCACCTTTATGTGAATGCATGTCACAAAGGGTTTTCTTGGAATCTATCATGTTCTCAACCTAGGAAAACCATACCAAGCACGAGTGATGGTAATCTAGATCTTACAAGGTTTGTTCTAAACCTGCTCTATACTTGTACCTTGCCCCTATGTATGTATAATCCATATTTAATACCCTTACTTTTTAGGAAAGTTTCCCATTTGTTCATGTTGCCAATCCAACATGTAAAGTACACATTCCTACATTTCACTGCTCACACCAGTGTCTCTCATTTTTTTTTCATTTGAAGTATTTGGGTTGCTACATTCATATTAGACTAGAAACAATACTATTTTGATGTATGGTCATTTAAAATCCACATCATGTGTTTATCTTTAAATATTTTGCACTATGGTTGATGAAAGCAACTTGGCCTTCTTGCCTAACCTTAAAGGAAAGTGTGGTTGCAATGTGATTTCACAATATCAGTCATTTTTTGCATTCATTAGAAAGTACCTCCATGATGTACCAAAGTTCATCGTCCATCACTTGCTTTCAGTAAGGTTTTTAATTACAACATGCTCAGTGAAAATGAAATTTCTGACCCTGTCTCTATTCAGAACATATGGCACATTTAAATTCCACAAACTCATGATAGTGGGATGTGGTGCTCTCCAAGAAGCTGATTTCTGAAATGCGACACTGCCAGGCATGTGGCTTGCTGGCAGTACTATTGTGGAAGTCTCAAGACTGTTGGAGTCAGTGTCAAATACAGCTCTGCCACTTACAGGTTATGGGATCTCGGGCAAGTCACTGACTTTTACAAACATACATTCAGTCAAATCACCCAGCAACCTGTTATACTATACCCTGCAAGTTGCAAAGAGGACTGGATAATATAAGAAGCATCTAGCACAATGTATGGCACCCAGTGGGCTTTCAATAAACATGAGTTTCCTTACTCTTCTTCCTGCATAAGAAAACTTATGATGTGTACATTGCCACTTATTTCTGCCATTTTACTGAGAAATAGGGAAAATGTTTTGGTGATCTAATACTAGATAAAAATAACAAGTTTAAGTATATGGAAAGAATACTTCCTAAATGTTAAGTAGATAGATTTTTTTCTGTGACTGCAAATGTGAGGCTATGACGTGGATATGTACATATCTATGCAAACTAAGTACCTGCTGACTCTGTAAAATTGTGGGCATTTGGTTTCCTGCATAGGTACTCTGTACAAAGCCAGTCAATGCCACAAAGCAAGCAAGGATATCACCTTTGATAGCTAAGGAGCAGTCTCATGGTCAAATTCTCATCTCCTTGTTAAATTGATGAATTCTAAATTACATGTAGATATGGAATTAAATGGATGTTAAGGGAGAAAGTTATTATTTTCTAACCCTTGTTCATTTATTACTATGGAAGGTGATTTATTTGAGGTAAGGTGAGGTTTATATTTGGTCTATGGTCAGAGGATCAGGGAAATTGGCTTAAGAAACACATACAGCTCTGTTCAGCCTCATAACTATAGACTTTTTACCCCTAGTCTCCCCCAATTTAAGTTGCTTCAATCTCACCAGTACTGGAGATTCTATAGGCTTTATAAAGCCTGATCTCTGTTCCCTCAACTCAACTTTTCCCTTATCTGTCTCATCCTGTGCCCCTCTGAGATTATTTTTCCTCTGTGGCCACTCCATCTATTGTGCCTGCCTGCTAACCACTCTGGTCTTTGTGCTCAAGTTTTCCTCACCACCTAGGTCTCTTTTGTGAATGATGCCCCACTAGCTCAGGCCCTCATGCATCCCCCTACTCCCAGACAAAAAAGAGGTGTCTTCCTCTCTGTACTTCTTCGAACAGACATAGTGTTGGACTTGGCACAGGCATTGCAGGCATTAGTACATCAACCCACTTTTACAACCAACTCTCCCCAGAACTTTTTTTTTTTTTTTGAGACAGAGCCTCAAGCTGTCACACTGGGTAGAGTGCTGTGGCATCACAGCTCACAGCAACCTCCAATTCCTGGGCTCAAGCGAGTCTC
>CAUYRH010161694.1:0-43488 GCA_963574655.1 Perodicticus potto
ATAAAAAGAAAGAAAGAAAGAAAGAAAGAAAGAAAGAAAGAAAGAAAGAAAGAAAGAAAGAAAGAAAGAAAGAAAGAAAGAAAGAAAAATAAATAGCCTTGGGTTTCCTTTTCAGTAGGTTAATAGCACTCATTGCTACTGAGGTGTGATTATTCCCAAATCCTCTGAACTAGAGGATTTTGTTTGTGCACAAATGTAAACAGATATGCACTCACATACATATGCACAATCTAGCCATATGCAGATACATATCTAAGAAATGTATGTATCCAACAAATACATGACTAACACTGAAGTGACTGTCTAGGTTTTTTTTGCCAATTACTAGAATCACTTTCTTTGACAAAAGGAAATCTGGTTTTCATTATCTTTTATTATATTTACTTATTTGATCAATTTTGTTGTTTGTAATAAATGTCCCATTTTGATTGTCACCTCCTCCCCCCTATGGATACTCTCATCCCATGTGGACTCACTCAGACTCCCTAGACCAGACTTCTGCTCTGTGTGGATACTCTCTTAAGATGATATGAGATTGGATGCTCCACATTGGCGTCACCACGGAGACAGTCTTCTGACCCTGCTTTGGGCTCTGACCTGCCAAGCAAGACTATCTTAGTTCATTCTGTCCCGCTATAACAAAATACTGAGACTGTATAATGTACAATGAACAGAAAGTTATTTGTCACAGTTCTGGAGGCTGAGAAACTCAAGATCAAGGGCCTGGCATTTAGTGAGAGACTTCTTGGGGCAGCATCCCATGGCAGAAAACAGAGGACAAGAAAGGTAAGAGAGAGAGAAAGTAAAAGGGGGCTATATCCCCCTTCTACAAAGAACCCACTCCTTTGATAATGACATGAGTTCACTCATTCCACCCTTAGGGCCTAATCATCTCTCATCAGCCCCACCTCCTGGTACTGTTGTACTAGGAATTGAGGTTCTAACACATTCAGAACACGGAACAGATCTTGTATCCCTTGAACACCCTCCTCACCTTCCTTGAACTCTGACACCCATGCTGAGCTAGTTCTTGTGGGTATGTTCTCTTTACCCTTTGTGGCCCCTGACACTCCATATTAGCCTCACCAATGACTGAGTAACTTTGTCATCCTATATGAGCTTTGACTTTGCATGACAGCCAGTCCTCCAAAGCCTCCCTTTCATCATAATTTAAGATCTGACAATGCTAGGGTGGGCCTTCCTTCTCTGACCTGCTTATGTTATATTATGTGGGGCACTAACTCTCTATGGAAGCCCCTCTGCACCCTCTAAAGCCCAATATCCCTGAATAGTCTATCTTTCTACATGCAAACTTTTCTTAACCTATCTGGGTGTAATACTTCGAACCTGGCCATCATCTTCATTCCGCTCTGATTTTTCACACAGGCTGCCCGCTCCTTTGTGGGCACACCCACCCTCCATCTTTGACCTCTAATAACCTTCTCTAGGTCACTGTGTCTTTTGATCTTATAGCCCTTAGACCATGAACATGTGTCTTACTTTGTCCCTATTAATGCATTTAGGATTGAACTGTTCAGAATGAACAGAGAAGACATTAGAACAGAAAGGAAGGATAGGGAAAGAAGAAAAAGATCAAGGTATTCTTTCGATTATATTTTATTAAAAAAAATTATATAAAACTTAGTTCCATCATTTAGAAAAGAGACTCCTTAGAGTATACAGACCTGCATAAACATTCAAGGCAATTGTTATTCTGAAGTAATGGAAGGTTAAGTTTAGAGTAGTGTTTGCAAAGACTTACAAATCCAAGTAAAATCCTATACCATTTAAGTCTTGAGGAGAAGTTATTAAGAGTAGTAACTAAGAATGTTCCCTCTGTAGTAAGTCATTCTCAAGAGACATGCTGCTGCTGATGATAGGACCTGCACACGGGCAAAAAATATAATTTTAATTCTTTCATAAATCTCAAGAAGACATGTTCCTTTATGGAGATGTTACACTTCAGGAATTGGAAACAAGTGCCCAATTTCTAAACAGTATTGTTCACAATAATAAAATGCCAATTATTAGAAAGTTACCAAAACGATTATATTACACAGACACAACAGAATGCTAGAAAATTAATAAAACTATTATGTAAATCTACATTGATTGGTAAAGATAATTTATTAAAGTCAAAAGTAGGTAACAAAAGAACATATATATATATATATGCATACACACTCGTTGTGTTAAAAAACACATTTTTATGTCATTAAATACCTAAACTTATTCAATAAGATTATTCAGTAATCTGTGCTTTCACTTTAAGTCATTTCTACCCATCTCTTATTGTGTCTTAAATATGTTAAATTATCTAATCTCATTCCTTGAGATCTTTGATGTGTGTTATAAATTGATTCAATAAATCATGAGATTCAACATCTGAAGGGGGTCAGAGAACATTTCTGTTCCATGATCTCTGGAATACCATGCTCATTAGCATTCTTGGTGGTTATCATTGATGCATCCCACATGACACACAGTTCTATTGCCATCTCTGGTAACAACATTTATTTGTTTAACTCCAGGTTGGATAATTGTGAGCATATGCATATACCTAGTCTTAAAGGCACCCTACCTATACACAATGATATACATAAATTAAGAAACTTAAAATAGATGTCTGTGTAGGGCATATGATGGGGAGGGATTTCACAAATTAACAGTGAAGTTGTTTGGAAATACAGCTTTAGAATTCTTTTTTGTTGATTTGTTATTTTATTTAGTTTTTTTTTTTTTCTTCTGCAGTTTTGGCTGGGGCCGGGCTCGAACCTGCCACCCCCAGTGGGGCCGGCACCCTACTCCTTGAGCCACAGGTGCTGCCCATGTTGATTTGTTATTTTAAAGAAGAAAGCCACAGTTTAAGATTAGAGATAGCACCCTCTGTATTTATCCATTTTTACAACTCATATAAATAGTGTATGGTATTCAGGTACATTGTTGACCTCCTTTTGACAAAAATGATCTGACTTACACAATGATAAGTTATTATAAAGAAAAAGCAATTTAAAAACCCTTTACCTGCTTGTTGATCAAAACCACGATTGCTCCATGAGAAGACTTGAGGGTTATCATTAGCCTTCTTGTGGCAGGCAAATCCTTCTGCTCCTGAAAGACCATGATTCAATTCCTTACACTTCTTTGACATTAGTCGTTACAGACAAAATAGTAACAACTCCTAACTGTTAAGGTCCAAAGAAAGGGGTACCATTTTCCATGGTTTCTTTTTCCAAAGAGTGGCGCTGTAAAGGAGGCAGGGAAGAGGAAGAAGGAGCCCCTCAGGATGTAGGATACGGAGGTGGAGCACACATCGCTCCATCAGCAGACAGCCAGGCCCACAATGCATCACGGAGACACCTGCGAGGTCCTGAGCAGGGCGAGTTCCCCCGAAACTGGCTTCCTTCCTTCTGGAGGGATATAATCAAGAATTCATTAAGGACACAAAAACAAAACAACTCTGCCATCAGTTAAATGAAATCAGCATGAATAAAATGATTGAAATTGTTTAAAAGTATGTGAGCGTTTTATAAAATTACTCTGATAAAGACTCATGTTATTTGTGGTTATTTTAAGGGAAGTTTTTTTTTTTTTTTTTTTAAAGACTAAAGGAAAGAGAAAAAAAGAAATCTAACTACAGGACAAACACGGCTGTCAGGAATTTGTGGCTGTGAAAATGAAGCCAAGGAAGGCCAAAATTTAGTGTGACTTTTTTAAAATTTTAAATTACTTAAGTGTTAAGTAGCTATCAGCTCCTCACCTTTTTTTTTTTTTTCACTTAATCATATATTCTGGATTTCCCTAAGATGCACGTGAATGTAAAAAAAGAATTCAAAACGTCATCACTAACATGGATCATATTGCGCTTCCATAAATGAGGTAAACGTATTTGTCATGCTGCTAATAAAAAACATGCAGCAATTATTCTAAAATTTCAAACAACTATGAATCTGCTTATTATTGTTAATAATCACAAACCAATAATAAACTTTGGTTAAATGCCTGTATGAAGTAGTCAATAGTTTCTAATAAAAAGAAAGGATAAATTCCTAGGCTGTACAAACGTATTAAATAACATGATGTAGAGTTGGGAGGTGGCAGGAAAGATCTCCAGGGAGAAAACCTTGAATTGCTTTCCAGAGTCCATTCAAATGCCTAAAAGGAAAAAAAAAGTTTTCAAGGTACCCCCTGGAAAGGACTGCCTTAGAAATTTCTTCAGTATCTTCTGGGACTACACTCTGTGTAAGTGAAGGAAATTTCACCTCCGCCAGATGATTTGGGGCTATTAGACATCATAAGTTATTTTCTTATCTTTCCCAAATGCCTCAATCCCTCTATCACCCTGACCTCTGGTACCAGTCCTGTCACCTATTTCTAACCGATGAATTTCTTTTTGTTCCTTCTTTTCAGTACAGAGATCCCCAGAATTAAATGTACAATGTGTTCCTTCTTACCAGAACTTAGTAAAGAGGAACTCTTACCTTCCTACTTCCCTGATATGATTGCTCTCTGTATGAAGTCTCAAATTGTACTAGATTTTGTTGCTGTATAACATTAGATTATAATGCCTCCCGTGTTCACACATACCTTATTTCAAATGTAGGATTTTCAGGGACTCTAGATTTCATTTAATTCATTTGTGTGTGTGTGTGTGTGTGTGTTCCTTTAAAGGCTAAAGTGATTTTATATTATGTGTTATGAATATATATATGTTTTAAGAAATAGAAGTCTTTTCATACCCTCAGGCATTCTTTTTAAAACAAAAATGTCAATTAAACTGTCCATATTTCATTATGCAGTAAGAAAGTCATTTTGAGTGCATATTAATCTTACTTGTTCTTTTACACATTCATCTTCAATCTCTTTTGCTTAAATTTGTACATTTGCTAAAATATACACTATGGCAAAAATATTAGGTTAATTCTGCTGTTTCTTACTTTGTCCCAAATATTTATCTCTTTAATACTTAAATTTCTAAAAGTAATGTTTGCTACTTTATATTATATATGAATTTATCCAAAAAAAATATGCACCCTAATAGGATACAGGTATTAGATTAAGATAAGGGTTACAAGACAACCAAGACAAAATCTCTACTCAGTAAAACTAACATTTAGTAAGAAAGACTGTGATAAATAACATAGGTGCTCTTCATTATTCTTTGAAATGTTAATCTGTCTTTTCTCCTAGCTCTTGTAAGTGACCTCCCTGTCAGTTTCTCATAGCATCTATTAGATTACCACGAATTCAGTGCTTCATAAAAGTGCTTATTCATTATCTCATAATGTCTATAATTCAGAAGTCTGGGCACAGTGTAGGTGGATTTTCTTGTCAGAATTTCACAAGACTAAAATCAACGTCCCAACCAAGCCATGGTCTTTTCTGAAGCTCGAGGTTCTCCTCCAAGTCCACTGACTATTATAAGAATGTCTTCTGTGAAGCTGTAGAATGGAAGGGCCTGTCTTAATAGCTGTCAGAGGAAGATCATTCTCAGAATCCAGAGGCTGCCTCCTGCTGCTCACCACACAGCCTTCTCTACAACAGGAACATTCCTCATCGAAGGCTGGCAGAAGAGCACTTGGTGTCGCTTTAAATCTCTTGTAATATAACCACCTACACACTCACAGGAACGGCAGAACATAAATATAGTCCAGATAGTAGAAGGGAAGAGGGGAGAGAGGAGAGGAGAGGGAGGATAAGGGAAGAGGAGGGTATTCAGGGGACCTCACCTAACGTGCATGATGCAATGGTACATTTCAAAACTATTAAGAAATGAGTATAATTGTGATGGACGTGTGACTTAGTTCAATGTAAGCATTTCACATTGTATATTCAAGCAGTAAACTGAGCCCCATAAATGCATCAATGTACAAAGTTGTGATTTAACAAAAACAATTTTAAAAAATCTCTTATTTCCTTTGTCTCTCACTTCTAAGTAACTCTGTTTTAAGTACCCCTTGTTAGTTTAGCCTTGCCCACACTCAAAGGACATCGTACAAGGTGTCTACACCAGGGGGCAGGAATCATGGGGACCACCGTAGATTCTGCCTCCCACACTTCCATCTTAATAAAATTGTTAAGTCCTTTTGTTTTTGTTTCCTCTTCCCTTGAAAGATTGTTGACAAACTTAATGCTTGAGAAACTAAAAGAAAGAATGAGACACCTAAAATTTATTCCCTGTATAAAGTTGTGAAGTGGATGAAGTTTAGAAGTAGTGGAAGTATGTCTCTTTGGTGAAACTAAAGTTTTGAGTGATTTTCTTGAGACAAGAGAAAGAGGATGGCTATGTGTTTTCAGTAATTTTGGGGAAGTGGCTCTCCTAAGGTATCGGGTAATTGAGGCTGAATGAACTGAGACGGGTGATCACATATCTGTTGCCAAGTTACCAGCCTCAGCCAAGCAAAGCATGCCTTCCCAAGCATGACAGAGCCAGCAAAAACCCCTCTCCGTGAGAATATTAACGGTGACCACTATTGACTGAGAAGAGGATTTATCCTTGAATGTGTTCAGTCTCATGAGAATCTCCTAGCTTTAGATAGGAAGAATATCTTTTTATGAGGCCTACGGTAGGATTTCCCCTTGAGCAGGAAGTTGAAACCTTTCTGAGAATAAATGATACAGTTGCAAAAAATAACTTATTGAAAGAAATGAATGGGGTGACCATTATAATAGAGGTATGCATACAACAGGTGGGCGTCTAAAAGATCTCTAAATAAGAAGTGGGTTGGACCTCTCTTCCAGAAGGAAATAATATATCAGAGTTTTGAAAAATAAGAGACAAATAGTGAAAGTAGATATAGTGAGGTGATGAAAAGAGATCTTAGAATATGCTTTTCATAGAATTACAGGTGAAGAGATAAAGGTTGAAAAAGGTGTGGCCAAGAAGACATAGCCACATAGGGAACCTTGAACTGGCCTGCCATGTATATGAGTTTTCATGATAGATTCTGTCCACAGATAACGACATAAACACATAGTTCCTTTAACATTTTCTTTTTATTAATACGATTTTGAAAAGTTTAAGTGTTGAATGTTTTTGTGAATTTCTTTTTAATATATACCAGTGGGAGATATTGTCTTATCAGTAAACTTGTTAATTGGTCTTAGTTGACAGTTGAGAGAGAAAACTATATAATAGGGGTTACAATCTCAAAAGCCTACAGGGTCCATGCTGTTAATGTAAATGAGAGAAATAACCTAAACCCAAGCATAATACAAAAGGGACTGGAGATTACTCTGCAAACTGGAAACTACCTGACCTTTCTAGAGGGGCAGCTTCTATTCAGCCCTTGCCAATTACTCTCATACAGAAATGCAAAATTAACAGCACAGAAGTTTCAAATTGCTTTTGAGAAAAGCTACAAATCTAAACTTAAGTACTGATATTGGATGTTGATATTTTTCTATGTTTTTACAGTACAAGCATCAGGCAAAACCTCTCAGGGCAACGTGGGGCTGGTGAAGCAGTAGTTAGAAGAGAGAGATTTGTAAGACAAAAGGAGGGCATAAGAATTAGACTTTATAGATTCTAAAATGCACCCAATGTCGAAACTGCTATGAAAAAATAAAGTTTCATACAGCTTTCAATGCGACCCAAGGCTTCTCTACCAACTTGTCAATGAATCACATTATAATTCTGTCAGATAAGTGACAGCAAAATCTATGTAATCTCCCTTTAATTCTAAACATGATGACTGCTGAAGTGCTTTGTAGGAGCCATCTCTGCCCCCGGAAAGAACAGACCTGAGGGTGCTGGATCCACAAAGCATGTTTAAATAATGAGCATTTGTTGTTTGTGTGAATGAGTGTGTGTGTGTGCGTGTATGTACACACATTCACGTTTATAGTCCGACCTCGATATTAGACAAAACGTTACCCTATGCTTACAAAATAATATATCTCATTTCTTACTATGTTAACTACACATGCTACAGAGGCAAATAAATGATTATTGTGCTTTTAAACTGGAGCCCATTTTGATAGCCGGAATAAAAATACAATTTGTTTCTTTTCTTGTCCAAAAATGACAGAAGCATTTGTCTGATGAAAAATAATTATTTAAACTTTAGGTATTAGCTATTTGTTTCATGAGAGGAAGCATCAATGGTAACTCAGAGTTAATGATAATACAAAGAAATGTAGAGCTGAGTACGTTAGGTCTAGGTGGAAGACAGTGGTATTTAGGTTAGAAAATTACATCGTTTTCTTTCACAGAAAGAGACTATTATTTTTTTCTGCACATTCTGGACTACTTTTTTTTTAAGTCAGAGTAAGATGATTTTAGGACGGACTTCCGGTCTGGATGCTTGAGAAGATAACACTTAGAGAGTTCCATTCATTCCCAAGCTTAGTTTCTCTCGCTGCCTTCCCAGCCATCTTTCTCTCTACAGCCCATTTGCTGTTTCTACTCCTCAGGTGATGTTGAAATCCTGTATTGTGCAGTGCTTCCTTCTGTCACGTTAAATCAATTATGCACCTCACTGCTAGGTGTGAATGCAGTCTATTTATCAATATATTTTTAGGTGATTCTAATTTAATAAATTATATTTCAAGTAGAAGGAATAGTCTGAGGCAATATAGCTGATTTCATTAGTGTGTCTTATGGGAGGAAGGCGTATATTAAAAAGAAAATGTTGACAGAATGACACCTTATCATGAAAAATCTTTAAAAGGCACAATCTTTCTAAGAAATAGTAAATGGTTCCAATTTGGTCATTAGAGCTTCTAATATCAGTGTTTTTTAAAACCTAGATTCAGCCAACTGAAGGGGAACAAAGGAGGGTGGGAGAAGAGTTTTAAGCAAGTTAGAGAATGGTTCTAGAAGGGGGTGGAATTGTGGAGAAAGTCTGTTCTCAACTATCTCTGCCCAGTGGTTTTCTTGTTACCTCCTTATTAAGTGTCTGGGATTCCCCAGTATAGACACAGACATGCTTAGCACCCCTACTTTATAGCTGTCCGGGGAAATTACAAATGATTCCCTAAACCAGCAGGGACATGGCTAAACTTCTGGCTTTGAGAGTCTGCCTCTCTCCTGAGACCTTAGGTAGACAGCTTGACAGAAATTATAGCCCCAAGCAATGATCGCCTTCAGCTATTTTCAGCTGTCTTCCATGCACAGAGATTCATGCTCCAGCTTGCTGCTGTATACAGTGATGCTGACTTCGGTCACTGTAATCTCCAGAGGGGCATCTTCATTCCCAGTGACACCACAGGAAATGACCTCCTGGCTGCTGGTTTCCTCCTCAGGTCTTGTAGTCCAGCTGGCCTCGGGCATGAGTCCTACCTTATTGAGTTTGTTTTATTTCTGGTCTACAAGGCTTTTTATCTTATTGTACAGTGTGGTCTTGTATATCTTTTGTTTTGCAATAATTTGTCTATTTTTGATGAGAAATTTTAAAGCCCATTTCAACAACATCTGTGCCTAAAATCTTACATACCTTTATGATAGATAAGTATAAATAGGTTCAATTTTTTTCTTTTTAACCTGGGTAGTGTCTTTACATTGGAATGGGCACATCAGGCACATGTATCTTTAATTTGCTTACTAATTGTAAGATAGACTCAGGGCAAAATGAGTTGTTAAAATTGGGGTTTTTCTATACGCAAAAGAAATGGAACATAGTCTGTAATACTATATATAATTCTAAAAATACTAAATTTCTCTATTAAATTTGTTTTCTATAGAATCAATAGCATTAAAAGTCAGCGATTAACTGTTTATAAATTAAACACGTCTAGTGGCAAACACTGCTGGCTGCATTCTGGTCTTCTTAATAAATGAAGTTTGTTAAAGTTTGGGGTACCAGTATGCTTAGGTAGAAAAGTACACCGATAGAGATCCTTGCAGGGAGTGGTGGCCACGTGATATAGTTCTAAACATTGAGATATAAGCACAAATCTCCGGAGTAAGGCTTCTGAGAAGGCTATTTTTACCCTGATAAAAGGAAAAGATTCATCAACCACCATTGCCATTTACCCTTGTCTCTTCTTTGTGTCTGATACAGCGACTCAACGCCTGTAGTGTAGCTACCATCTTTTAACCATGGGAATAAAAGGCACAGGCTAAGAATAGTGGAGAAGAAAGATAAAAGGAGTCTGGGACTTTGAGCAGCAATTCTAGCCTTGTAATACCTGTCTTCCCGCTACTTGTGACATGAGAAAGACAAAGCTACTCGTGGTTTGCCTTTTTTGTCAGGTTTCTATTCTGAGCAGCTGAATTCTGTCCGAACGGGTCTGTACTTTTATTACGATCCAGTGCTATGGATCATAGGGCCAAGCATTGGTTCAAGAACCTTTGTTTAAGTACAGCATATATATATGTATGTGTTTGTGTATATATATATGTATATATATATAATTTTTGTAAAAGTGTCAATTTTGTGTATAATTCAAGTACTACTAAAATAATCAGATACATCTAAATTTTATAAATACCTGTATTAAGAATATAGATGCCAATAGTAATAGGGCAGAAAAATGACCTCTTAAGTATGTGTGCATTCTTTGCCTCTTATAACATCAGTGAATGAGGCTGTGCTGGACGTGGAGATACACCTCCAATCTCTGGTCTAGACAGGACTTTCTGCCCAGCTGAGGGAACTAGCAGCATGCACCCTCTAGTTGGGAGGTCCTGCAGGGATGCCTCAGCTGCAGAGATCCCACAGCCCAGTATATCCCACATCTAGTGAGTGAGGCAGGAATCGTACACAGGACACACTCTTCATTCTGAGGCAAGACAATCCTATGGGCACCTCATCCAATGGATTAACGAATTTGGGGGTTTCAGTTGCAGCTTGAAATCTTCCTCTGCCTGATATCTTTTATTGTCTCTTCCTTCTATGGGTATTAATTCCTCGTAATCATCTCGTACCTTAAATACCAACTCAGGATCTGCTTTTAGAGAACCCAACTTCCAACAGTTGTTACTGGGAGCCGTCCGAGAAAGCAGATGAGATGACAGAGTTTTAGAACTGGATGCATCGCCACCTGGCTGCCAGTGAGAACCCTGTGAGTAGTGATGGATGAAGGAAAGGAAGCCACTGGCACAGTGTGGCAGTCCAATTATTAGGACTCTCAGCAGGGATGACTAGGAAACCTATTCCTGAGGAAGAGCGTACACTAGCCCACATGATATGTTAGCATTCCATATTTAGCATATAGTGGGCGTAAGAGTAAGAGATTGCCCAAGGCTATTCCTAAGCATCTGGTCCTCTACTGAAAGACAAAGAAGAAGTGAGGCTGAGAAACAGGAACTAAAATCTAGGTGTTAAACTCAGAGGTGTCTGTAGTGGAATACAGAGATCTTGCGTTGCATACAGAAAAGACATCTCTAGGAGAAGGAAAGAGAGCAGAGAATGGCAACAATAAAAAACAGACAGGACAGACTTTTTATTTTTTTATTTTTTAATTTGGGAGCACTCTTTCAGGGGACAAGATTTAATATTATCGTGTTATTGCAAAACCCCTAGCAAATGGTATGAATTCATTCACTAAGGTGGCCGGCTCCTAAATGCATTGAAAGAAAGATGCTAAATCCCTGACTGCATTAAAATGCCAGGATTGCCATGGCAAACACCAAAGGATGAGATTAAAAACTTCAGGAAATGAGATGTGTTAAAGGAACACACTAGGTTTGACCAGAGGCACATTACATAATTGTGACCCACAGAAACGCTCAGAGGCCATGTCAATTATGTAATTCATGAGAAATGCTCTTGTAGAGAAGCAGCAGCGTCAAGGAAATGATTTTGTGATGGTGTCTCACTGCAGTTTCAAGGATGACTGAACTACCTGAGATGGCCGACAGTCCCAGCATTGACACTGACAGTTCTATTCCCAGAAAACCCTTTGGCTCTGGAGGAACCCATGTTGTTCCTAGAGATGGTTACAAAACTTTGGTTAGATATATGAGAATAACAGAACCCCAAAACAGAGGTGCATTTAACTTGCAGAAGTCATGGGGCTAACAACTTCTGCAACAGCCCACGAGGTCAAAACAGTAGTCCAAATGTTTTGCCCATAAAGAGTTATGGAAATGTTTTATTAATGTAGTATTCCCTGAAGCAAAATGGATGTGTGGCTGACAAGAGTAATACTGAGCAGGAAAATATCAAGGATTAAAGACTGGTGGACTGAAGGTTGTTCCTCTGGTAAAAATTTATTATTTCTTGTCTGGTTTGCACAGCTGAGTCATTTGACCTCCATGCAATCTATTAACTGAAGAGGTATGTGGGTACTTAGGAAGAATTTCCTAACATGCAAGTATATAAGGTAATGGTTCTTTCAATAATTCTCTACAAGGGATATATAGCCATTTACCAGGTAACTGTGCACGAGGCAAAAGGGGAATATTCAGACACTATGAGGATTGATAGACACTCGATCTGGGAGGACATTGTCAGTTAGAGACCTGGAGTAGTCATTATTATCAGCATAAGGCTGAGGGAATAAGTGAAACCCTAACAAAGGTCTGGCTTACAGTGCAAATTTGGTGGGTAAAGACATCTGGTGGTCTTTTTTCTAACTTCCAAATATGTGATTGGGAGTAATATACTTGGTAGTTGCTACAATCTGCACATGGGTTCTTAGTCTACAGGTCAAGTGGAAGATTTTGCAATTACTCACAACTAACCATGGTAGTAAATCAAAGCCATTATCGCATCCTGGGTGGAAATTAGTGCCATCCTTAGAACCCAGATTTGTGTGTAGTGGTCTCTACCTGTATCTCTGCTAGACTCAATAGCATGATCCCTACAGAAACCAGATATACCCTGGATGATGATTGTAAATAAATTATTAAAAAGTCAACCAAGTGTAGCCCTGACTCCAGTCATTGTGCTAGAAGAGATAAAGAAATATCCAAGCACACGGTATACAGCCAACAACTTGGCACTTAGTTCTTCTCTATCGTGATCAGAAAAGAGCATTGTGTAGATAATTAAGCATTCATATGAAACAGACAACAATGCATATTTCCAGGTTGTCTCTCATGCTATGTTAGTCTCCTTCCTTCTGTAGGCATGGAGAACAAAGGGACCTGGACTGTGAATATTTTGCAGAACATCACATTGATCTCATATTGATGACAATGTATTCATTCAGGAGGATGATCAAGAATTGGACACACCGAGCCAAGTGCAGTGGCTCATGCCTTTAATCCTAGCACTTTGTGAGGCTGAGGTGGGAGGGTTGGTTGAGTTCAGGAGTTGGAGACCAGCCTGAGCAAGAGCGAGACCCCCATCTGTCCTAAAAATAGAAAACTTAGTCAGGGGTTGTGGCAGGTGCCTGGAGTCCTAGCTACTCAGGAGGCTGAGGCAGGAGGATCACTTGAGCCTAGAAGTCTGAGATTGCTATGATCAAGGCTGATGCCATGATGGCACTCCAGCTTGGCCAACAGAGTAAGACTCTGTCTCAAAAAAAAAAAAATTTGACACACTGGAGCTCTTGGTAGGACACAAGTCCTCTAGGGATGGGGAGATTAATCTTGTGAAAACCAGGGGTCTGTGGTAACCACAAAATTTTTAAGGATCCAGTGTTCAGGGCATGTCAAGAAATAATTTTCAAAGTAAAAAACAAATGATTTCACCTTGTATTCTCCCTACCACAAAGAATGAAGCACAATTCTTTATGGGCCTCTTCAGATTCTGGACACAGCAAATTTCATGCCTAACAATATCTGCCTTGTTCACTGATACAGCTTCTGTGACTGGAACAACTCTGGTTCCATAGTAAACATCAAATATTCTTTTGTTGTTGAATACATAAGTTTATAAAATTGTCTGGAACATATCCATGTCTCCACATTTCCACAACTGTCACTCAAGTCCAAAGGTATTTCAATTCACCTGAACAATGGGTAAGACTTCTTAACCTGGATTCTCCTTCCTTTCTTTCTTTCACATCTAAATTCCTTTTATACACTGCTTTTAGAGTCATTTTAACACCCAAGTTTTCATTTCAAACTCTCAAAGCCTTTCTATTTCTCATAGAATAGGGACAACACCATAACATTTCCTATGTAGCCCCACATAGTCATATTTTGGTCCATTTCTGCCCATAAAAGGGTTGCAGCCTTGTTTTCTCAACTTCTTTTGGCACCTCAGTAACTTTATTTAAATGCCTATAAAACACCAGTTCCCTCCTGCCAAACCATCTTGTTCTTGACTATTTCCATTACCTAAGAACCTGTTTATTTTACATTAATAATTTGTTGTGATTCTCATTAAAGCAATAAATTTGCTGAAAAATCATGAAATACATAAAGAATTTATTTAACTTTTTAAAGCAGCATTTCTCAAAGTTATTGATTATAACCCCATTTATCACAGAATATCTGTTAACTTCTTACTAAAAGTTCTAAAAAGATACTCTATTTTCATCTACAAGATTGCACAATTTCAGTGCTCAGGGTGGAAAGAGGTGAATGTGATTACATAATGTAACTCAGAGATTATATCTAAAGAATATGTCAGAATACACTTAATATTCTGAATAGCTGTCAATTATAAATGCACATGCATCATTATATTGCAAATATGACTTGAAAGCCTTGGGCATTAACATGATTAGAAGATGATTTTGGTGAAACTTAACACACATGCACTTTTTTTCTCCCTTTGATTACAAACTCTCCTAAAGTCTTTGCTGACCTTTTGGTTTATTCCTTATTTAGGACTGATGTCTTCTTTTTAGTGCCTGAAAGCCCTGGAGAATATTCTGTGTATTTGGATTCCACAGAGTAACTGAAATCAAGTAGAGTATTATTGATATTATTGATAAAGTTAAAAAACAAAGCATGATTCTGACATTTGTGGAAAACCATTGCCAATAGATATGTGTAAAGATTTTCTAATTTTAGCCGAGGTAAATCATGATACAGACTTGCTGCTCAAGGGAGTTATAATATTTTGCCCTTTAAAAGCCTATTAAGGACAAAAGAACCTGAGTTTTGAAAAACTTTCCCAAAGTAGGAGAGTATTTTATTGTGGTAAATAGCATTGTGTTACTGAAGTTTTTTCTGATAGCTTACAGTTATCATTGCTTTTATTCTTAAACTATCCACAGCAAATCATGGCATTCTCACCAACAAAATATTCTGAACACTGGTCAATTATAAATGCACGTGCATCATTATATCTCAGACATGACTGGAGAGCTTCATGCATTTGTATCAACATGATTACATGGGATGTTGATCCTGCTTGTTGGTTTCCTCATTAACCATGAAATGTTTATTTCCCTCTCTTGTCCTCTACTTCCTCACACTTTAAACATTTTCTTCTCATGATTTCTTCGTTTTATCTCATCATCTGTTCAAATATATGAACCTGTCTCCAGAGCTTTTTATATTATACTGAAAAAACTTTGTGTTTTCCTACAATGGCTCTGTAGCCCTGTATTGATCCTGACACCTTTCTTAAATCTAACCTGTTAGCCAAAGAGTCACTTAGCTAATTGGTAGGAACAAAGGCAGGCATTGTCACAAAGAATTTAATGTGATGAGTTATTAGTTTGATAAATCCATAGCAAATGATGTAAGTCATAAACTACTTACAGGCACACGGTTTATGAATCTCAAAATCACTGTACTGAATAAGAGAAACCTTATGTTGAAAAGTAAATACAGGCTACTTGGGAGGCAGAAGCAAGAGAATCACTTATGCCCAAGAGAGTTAGAGGTTGCTGTGAACTGTGACGCCACGGCACTCTACCAAGGGTGACATAGTGAGACTTTGTCTCAAAAAATATATAAAAGTAAACACAGTATAATGCCCACTTATATGAAATTCTAGAACAGGGAAAATTATGGCATGAAATCAAAAGAATGATAGTCTTGAGAGGAAGCAGGAGTGGCCATTACATCAGTTTATGTTCTACACCTTGTAAGACTCTAGGTTTACACAGATACATGCATTTGTCAAAACTCATTGAATGTTCATTTAGGATTTGTATAATTCATTATATGCAAGCCTTATCTCAATACAAAATGTGCATAAAAATGAACTGTAGTTAATAATATGCATGCTAATTAGTTAGGGGAAACAGTACTGATACCTGTAATTTATTTTTAAATACATTACAAACGAGGTGGATTGATGGCTAGAAGAATGTTTAAATATGCAGTTACACAAAAAAACAGTCATAGTAAAATATTAATAATACAATATAAGTAGTGGATATATGGATGTTCACTATAAAATTCTTTATAATATTTAAAACTGTGTTCATAAAATGTGGAAAAATATTTTGATTTTCTAAATATCTTTATATTACTTACGTGAGCTGTAGTTGTCAGTTTCTCTAGGAATTTATTCATTTATTAAATTTTCATAGACATTGTCATTAGCTTTATCCTAGTATTATTTTAAAAGACTTTATACAAGATTTAGAATAAGTCATTTTTAATTCTTAAAATTGGTTATTTTTCTCTTATTTTCTGCATCAGTCTCACTTAAAATATATAGACAGCTTTGTTAAGTCTTTTTATTAAATGATTGCTTTATATTTCATTATTATTTTCATATATAGGTATTTGTGTGTATGTGTATATACATACACATAGCGGGGAGCTCATTAAATTCATTTTCACAATTTTCAATTATATTTGATTAAGAGCACAAATACCCTTCCATAATCTGTTTTATCTTTATACCACAAGTGTTTATACATTGTATGTCAGTTAAAAATTAGTTTTACATAATTCTAAAATTTAATCTTAACTTTTTTTAATGTTTAATTATTATGGGTACTTAAGTGTTATATATTTTTCTAGAGTATATTTGATCTTATGACACATGGATACATTGTAAATTAACCAAATAAAACTAATATATTGAGGATACTATCTTGACATTGAAGCATAATTTTAATTGTCCTTTGCTCACTTTACTTGACTTTATTTTCTGTGTTCATTTACTTTTAATTATACTTACAGTGTCTCAATTGCAGTTAATATATTAAAGTCTAGAATTTTTTTCCAAGGTATTATTACATTTTTATGATTTATAAATTCTCTATTGAACTACTTAATTTTTGTCTCTACTTCTTGAGTAAGAAAACACATTTTAATATTTAGTCTTAAATTAGTTAACTGATAACTCTGATATCTGGCTTCTGGATTAGGGAACAGATATTTTATCTAAAGAAATTGTAGAAATAATTTGAGGTCTGGTATGATGCTATCTTGCTTTAGAGAATATCAACATTTGCTCTGACAAATGCTCAAAGACAGTAACAAGACAACCTTTCTCAGGGGTTGAAATTTGTGGGTCATCCGAGTGATTCACAGAAAGACTAGTCAATTTGAATTGTGTTATTCTTTTTAAATTCCCCCCTATTTCTCAGACATAGATTTTTAAGTTCCCATTCCAAAGTGAGGAGAGTTCACAATGGCATTTTCTGAATTTTAAGTTGTGTCACTCTGGACTCTCAAAGTTGTCAAAAGCATTGCAAAATCTCTAATTCACATATTCCAGATCAGGAATGCTCCAAAGATAAGAATGGTAGTAAGTTAAATTAACAATTTTGGATTATTTGGGGCCTATACTTATTCACTACTTGGTTAGTTTGACCAAGGAATGCTCCAAAGATAAGAATGGTACTAAGATAAATTAACAATTTTAGATTATTTGGGGCCTATACTTATTCACTACTTGGTTAGTTTCTTCAATTGGGCATTTCTAATATTTCAAACTTTATTTCTAAATACCTCTTAAAAGGGAGTTGGTCTGTATCATCTCTTTTATTCTAAAATGTATTTATTACTATGTTCAAGTTTATTTATATTGAATGTCATTGCTCTTTTTCAGTGTTTTGATTTCACAAATAAAGGATCTAAATTCCAGATTTTATAAATAGTCTTAAGTCATACAGTGAGAATATAATAATTCTAAGACCCCCAGGAAATGCTGTTTACACTGTACAAATCACAGTTATTTTTACTGCTTCTACTTTTGTAAACCATCTTGTAAGCTTCTGATCTTTCTATTAGGACTCTTTTTATAGAGAAAAAAAGAATGTCAAACTAATCATAATTCACCTCTCCATTCTTTAGCAACTTACAGAGAAAAATTGAATTGTTCTGTTATCGTTTACACATTTTAGACCTTTTGACTCAGAGAAAGAGAGAACATACATTTTATAGCTTTAAGAAATAATATTAAATGTGTGTGTGTGTGTGTGTGTATAGATAGACAGGTACTCACTATATATATAGATACACAATGTATTTATGTACTGATCTATATACCTCTCTCTATATATGTAAAAATATACCTATGTAGGCATGCATACACATATGTATGTGTCTGCTTATGTATATGTGTGTACGTGATTCTTAATAGACTAAAATGATAGGAATAGAAAGGTGAATAAATCATCTAAATGTATTCGAATTTAATTATCAAATAATGTATTTCTCTATTTTTCTTTGCATAGAGGCTATATTAGTTGGGCTCAACTACAACTTGAACTTTACATTAGAAATGCAAACAATGAAACCTAACCATTCATGCCTTTCTATTACTCTGAAAAAAATAATATATTTATTCTACACTTATTTTTCAGAATGTCATCATAATATTATGAATATATGACTACAATGGAAACATTAATTTGCCTATAAACATGCCAGAAGAAATTTAAAAGATACAAGGAAATTTAAGTTACTTTCATCTTACAAACCATGTGTAATAAAAATGTGAAAAAAGTTGAGTTTCTAAGAACATTATACCATTGTAGGAATCAAATGCCACGAAGGATATATTGATAAAACAGACTATACTTTAACTAAAAAAAACATTTAAGTCCTTAACTGATGCACATAAAATTTTTTAATGTATAAAAATCATCCTCCATGGTTAATATAAATAATGATGATGTGTTGCTGCTGATATAGACAATTTCATCCGATGTATATTTTTTTGGAAATCTGAACATGGAAAGAAACAAATCAAGCTAATTTCACCATGTATTGCAGGTAGTCCTTGGACAACAGGTCAACACAGTCAACATTCAGCAATGGTGCCTTTCCTCATGAATCACTAGGAACCTTGCTGAGTATGTTAAAGCATAGTAGATAATTGTCAAAAGTCGTATGAAGTATTTAATAGCTATTTAACATATCCTAAGACATTTCATCAAATGTATAGAACAGTAAGTGGTTATTACAAATGGTATTTATGCTCCAGATTAATTTCAAATTCTTAAGTGATTAAAATTCTTAATAAATTAAGAAATATATATTATAAGCAGAAAAAAATTAAAGATCTTTATACCAGGAATGGTTATTATTTCTATTTGTGATTTTACTTGTGATCTGGATCTAGTTTTTGATAGAAAGTCAAATAAAAATATAGTTGTGATATGTGGATAAATATTTACAATGCAAGCTTTCTTACTATTTTTAAGTTAATAATAAAAATTATGATGATGAAAAGTATTACATAAAAGCTCTTCTGAGAGATTACTCTAACGTTTCTTTTGCCATGAACATAAACATAAATGAATTTTATGAATATTGAATGATACATTTTTGGTTTCTGTTTATTATGTCTGATAAGAATCACAGACGATACTCTTTATACAATTCATTTTAATTGAAGAAGTAAACATTTATCAAAATTTTATATTGTCAGTTATCTTCATATATGGGGGAAAGACATGTGACTTTAAAATTTTTATATTCAGCTATTAGAATACAACAAAGGAATTGTAGGCATAAAAATAAAACTTTTAAATGATTGAAAGAGTAAACTTCAAATTTCTTGGGACAAGGATCAACTAAGTTATTTTGTCAGTGCCACTTAACCCCTGAAGTGAGACTCGCATTACTTTCCCCGTAAACATTATGATAATTTTATTTCATTTAATACGAAAAAGTGGCAAAAAGGATCCTAATTTATTTTAGCATTGTTATTAAGGTTTCTTTGGGTGACTTCAATGGATTGCAAGGTTTTGATTTCAAAATTTATAAAGCATTAAAACACACACACACATATATGTATTCTATGTATAGTGCTAGAGCATCTTTATATATATTTTACTTGTTCCAAACTAGTAATATAGGTAATATATGAATTATATTCATGATAAAGCTCTTCACAGGGATGCCTAATTCCCTTGAGAACCTGATAGCCTTATTATGGAGATAACATAAAATACATTAATTTCTTTGGAGCATCCACAAAAAGATTCATTGAGAAGAATTTGGTTCATTAATATGGTTTTGTTGTCATTTAAACAAGGAGCATTCTGGCTGTTGGCATTTTGTACTAACCACTGGAGAAGGGGGAAAATGTGATTTAAAAAGTGACAAAACCAAATATGGTTAAAAGTGACTTAACCTGTATCCTATTTATTGGATAATCAGCTTTCATCTCAATGGTGACAATAAATTCAGAGTTTGGCTAAAGAGATAATATCATACACAAGTCATCAAACTAAAATTATTTATTTATGTACCAATGAATTTTTATGATGCTGTAAGTACTAACCAGGTGAGCTTTTCCCCAAAAACTCAAGGTCCTATTACAGTACCTGTCATCAATTAATTATATTAAAATATTAATAAGCAAACTGATTAGCAATGATGTTAAATTTGAGGATGTTAAAAATTAGTTATTCGGACCTTAAAACAATTTAGTATTTTTTGAAAAAATCTACAGAAATATGTTATGCATCATTCATCATTAAACATATTAAAGTAAGTAGGCAATGGAGAATGATAATACGGCAACATGATGTGTTAAATTTTAACTTGAAATAGTACACGTCTGTAATGTAAACATTAAAACTTTAAAAGACTTTCAAATGGAAGCTGTACCTAATCTGAAAGCAGATTTGTATTTCTAAAGACACCACTTGTCAGTTCCTACTTAACAGTGAATAACTATTATCTGTATTAGGAAATTTAAAATAGTATTTTCAAATTAACTTTGAAGCTTGAAAAGAATAGCATTGAGTGTTAAGGAATATTTTTAGTCTAATTTGGAATATATTATTTATATACCTTTTTATTCTATGCTATATTATTATTCAAATGCATATAAAACAGAGTGATTACGAATGTATAGACAGATTAACAATAAAGAGACAGAACTTAACTCCTTAAAATCTTCCAACATATTGCAAATATTCCAACTCATATTAGTCAATTATATGTGAAGAATTTGACAATATGAGGGTCATACTGTTAAAAGTTATATACCCGTGCTTCCAGAGTAAAGTGGATGAAGTTCAAACACCTGATGCTTCCTGGGTGGTGGGTAACAGGAATTTAAATCATAATGCTGATAAAGCAGGATATGCTGGTTCTGACAAGTAGGAAAAAAAAAGATAACATCTGCTACTCCTATTCTTCAATACTGCTTACTTCTTTGTTAATATAATTTTTGTAATATTCATATTCTTCCAAAAATAATTTCCACACTGAAAAATTTGCATATTTTCATGCACAATCAAAATTTTTTTACTTTTCTTTCTCTTCTTCTAAGCTGCCCTAGGTATCTGTTGACACATAATCAAATTGTCTTGGTATTTGCTACTACGGAACAGGATTGCTAGATACATTTCCTCTTCTAACATGAAGTTTTAATAATTCCCTCAATACTTTATAGAGAAGTTTCTCACTAAACAAATATTCCTCATCTTTGCTAATTTGTTTTGTCCCAACCATCAATTTTCACCATGTAAGTTGTTAAAGCTTCTTTATTAACATTCAATTTACCTGCTGAATGGTCCCATCGTCTTTACTCACCTGCTGCCATTCTTGTTCAAATAATTATTCCCTCATAGTGTACAGTTTTAATTGTCTTATAACACATTATCTTCTTTTCTCCAGTTCATCACGTGCAATACAGGCAAACAACCTGTATGAAGGTCATGTAACTTCATCACCATTGATTTTTCATTGTCAACCACAGGCAGCAAAGAGTTCTTTGTGGCATTCAATTTCTATCACACTGAATTAGTGGTTTTCTATATTTTATTCATGCAACCAAAATTTGTTATGGAACATATACAATAATGAATTTTGGCCATCCAATTTGAAAAAACAGAATTGTTGTTCTTAACATTTTTACCATGTAGTAAGATTAGGAAACATATATAGTACTACATTTTAGGTTATACGAATTAGTCCAATATTATAAGTGAATAGATTACTTAATTTTGATCCAGAGACTAAAAGTTAAGAAATATTTGTGGAAGATCTATATTTTAACAGTCAGAGAAAGTTAGTACATATTACTATCTCCCTATACAGTATTTCAATAGAACAACTCCTTTCCCATACATTTATATTTACAATCCTAATTATTCCTTCTTACCAATGTCTCTTTTACACTGGGATATTCTCCTACTCTATTTCTGTAGAAATTATTTCTCTTCTACCTTTTGTCAATTGCTATCAGTCTGCTTTACATTCTCTAATTTAATGGCCTCTCAAGTTCTTAGTAAATGCTTTGTATATAAGGAATACTCAGTAAAGTAAATGTGGAATTTTTTAAAAGATATGTAAATTAAGATATCCTTATAATTTTAATTTGTATATCTTTGATTACCAAGAGAATATACTATTGCATATCTTTTTATTCTCCATTCCCCACTATTTTTTGTTTACTCTCATGAAAGAAACAATCAAAACACAAACTTCCTCATATCATTTGTTCATTTTCCTCTTTTTTTTTCTTGGTTTGTGGAATTGCTTCAGAAATTCGAACATAAAATCTTTGTTGATTGCATATCATACCTAGCTTTTTTAACCCTACCTTAAATATGTTAAAGTTATTTTAAATATGCAGCAGTTTTATTTACTTTATCAGTATTTTTCATTTCTCAGCTATTATCTCTTTGAATATTCCTCTCACTCATTCTTTTGATTATCTAGTATTGAAATTCTGATTTAATATGTGTAATACTTCATTTTATTTTTTATTTTTCTAAACTTGTCTGTCATGTTTTAAATCATCAAATTACCTGTTTTATTTTGACTAATTTCTATGTCTTTTTTCATGTTTACCAAGCCATCATTTTATTTTTTTGTTTAATATGCTGTTATTTGTTTCTTATTTTGATCACCTGAGAGTTTCCTGGTCTGAGATACATGGAATAAGCACATTCTTCTCTGCCTTTCCCACTGAATACAAGTATGAAAGATCGACTTACATGGGGCTGTATTATGGCTGTAAAATACAAATAATAGCAGATAGATAATATCAGAATACAAAGTGCTACCAAACTGACATAAAATTACTAGAAGGAAAAAAAGGAACAGAATAACCAAATAAATAATAAATATGTACTAGAACTTTCTAGTGGAACATTTTGCCAAGTTTTTATGATAGGATAGATTAGAATTGGTTATAGCCCCATGTACAACATGCTAAATACAAATAAGGATTCTGACAAGTTGCCAGACAAATAAAAAATATTACCTTTAAAAAAATTTGAATCAACATCTTGAGAAGCATAAGAAATATCATTTAGAAAGTGACTGGAAAGAGGATGTTTATGTCCAATAATTCTATATATAATCAAGATATCATTTACTTGTCACTATAAAATCCAAACATTTAATATATATAAGGAAAGAGAGAAAATACTAGCCTATTCACTAACAGCAATAATTTTAAAAATAAATGATTTAAACCAAAACACAAATGAATCAGAACAACAACAAAAAAACGAAATATGGGGACATATGAACGAGACGAAATTGTAAGCAATGAACGTTGCAAAATATAGATCAAATGGGTAATTATAAAATGATTGGAGGTGTATAAAATATTAGCAAATTGATAAGGCATTTGTCTGAAATCAAAGTCAATAATGACAAAGGGACCGGGTATATGTCAAGACACCTGAATAAGTGGTTTTGATAAAGAAGAGATATAATTTAAAAGGAAATTTAATAATGCTTTGAAATAAAAGTAGAAAATTATGACAACAAAATGAAAATGTCAAATAGAAAAGGAGAATAAAACAATAAAAGTGACATCCTATTAGAATAGACATAGGGAAACAAAGAGGAAAAAAGTCAACTTGGCGAGAAATACAGTTGATAGGAATTTAATAGTATGTCTAGAAAAGGGAGGGCCCCACCACTAGAAGGAAGAAGTGTAGTGGTAGAATATACTCAACAGTATTTCCCTATATATTCTCAAATAGCCGATTTTTACTTTTCCCAACACAGAGAAGTGATATATTTCTCTGCAGCAAAATTCAATGCTTGAAGACCATAAAGCATTATTCATAAGAAATTTTAATGAGAAAAATATATTTGTCACTCATTGTACACTCAAACTTCCACTCAAGCATAAATTCTAATAGCAACAACTTTGGATATGTAAGAACTCAAGAATGTTGCTCTCATTGTACATTGATAACAGTATCATAAGAAAAACTTAGGACAACCACGAAAGTTAAAACTTTACAGCAAAACACTGCTGATGAAAATTTATTGTATCCAACAGTAAAATAATGAGGAAAAATTATTGGGCTTTGGGTAGGAGAGGAGTAGATGAATATGACACAGTACTGTAGGAAGAGAGTTGAGTAGAAGGAAAAAAGTATGGAGGAGTAGATGGTATACAGATTTAATCATCTATAATAATGGCATATTATGTAAATAAAAATACTAAATAATAAGTATATAAATACATTAAGAGTAAGAAGAGAAAGTACTTAACTAAAATTGGGGGATAGGAGAAAGTTAGAGAAAACAATAAAATATACCCAATGAAAGAAGGATGGAATTATAACAAAGAAAAAATTAAAAACATAAAGACATGTATATAATAAGTAAACCAACGTATGGTTCATAAAATAGAACAATAACAACAAAACATGATATATCCATTTTATATGGAAATCTTTTATAGTACAACTGAGGATATACTTTAAAAAATAACTTAGGATCTACTTTAAAATAACTGAAAGAGTAAAATTGGAATGTTGCTAACACAAAGAGATGATAAATGCCAGAAGTGATGGATACCTCAATTACTCTGATTTAATGAATATATAGTATGCCTATATATACTATCAACACTTCACATATACCATATATATATGTACACACATCATTATCTATCTATAATTTAAAATAAACATTTGAAGAAAGAATGCCTAAATTAAAATCTATATAATACATAATAAAAATAAATTAAAGTAAACTCCAAACATAGGTATAAATAGTATTTCTGTTTTACCATATATACTTTCATACTGTTTTCTAATCTATGAAAATGTATGTCTCTGTGTATGTATATGATATGCATATGTTTATACATATAAAATAATTTTTAATAATGTTTTCCATTGAATAACTTTTGTCTAAATATTCGCCTACATCCTTACTTAAAAATTTGGCAAGTCTTTTCAGAGTCTCTTTAATTTTTCATTACTATCTCATTTTATGTGTATTTTAATTCTAAATCATTAGGAAACATCAAATAATCATCAAGTATCTAAAAAAATTGCATTTTATTAGGTTCATTTCTATTGGAATATTTTCAGGAGAAATTTAAAACATATTTTAAACTTTTACCACAAAGATATTTGGGGTAAAAAAGTCTATTTTCCAATATAAATTATTATCACAGTTCACTTTTGGAGCGTGAGTAGACTTGTGAATATGATGGTGATGGTAGGTTTTCCCTTTATTAGTTAACATGTGGTACATCTCTCTGGTGATTCCATTGCTCTACATAAAATGCCCTTGCAGATTTTCTAGTGCCCAAGAAGGAGCAAATACTGTCTTATGGAAATAACTAAATATGAGCGATAAACTCATTGCCTCTAAGAGCTAAAAGCCCCTTTCCTATGGCAGCAAGGAACTGAATTTCACCAATACTTGGTGACCTTGGAAGAGAATTCGGACTCTGAGCAGTGAGATTTCAGTCTTGAATTAAGCTTAAGGAGATACTAAATAGAGAACCAGCTAATCCATGCTTAGACTTCTGTTCCACAGAAGTTATGAGATAATAATAGTGTGTGATTTTAAGTTTCCAAATAAGTGGTAATTTATTATGCAGCAGTAAACACACTAAATATATTGTTATTTAGAGAGGCAACTCTTTGTGAAAGATGAGAGAAGGAAGATCAAAAATAAATTCACAAAGACATACAGCTTCCACTTAGGATGTAGAAAGTTAGAAAAAAAGCTGCTCCCATACTTACTGTGAAAAATAACAGCCCAATGCATGATTGTAAAGATACGGAACCAACATAAGCACCCATCAACTTATGAGTTGTAAAGCAAATGTGGTTATGTGTCTGTGTAACACACACACTGTGGGATACTACTCAGCCATAAAAAGGAATGAGATAATGTTTTTTTTTTCAGCAACTTGGATAGAAATGGAGACTATTATCCTAAGTTAAGTATCTCAGAAATGGTAAAACAAATGCCACATATTCTCACTTATAAAAGGAAGCTAAACAAAAAATATATAGCACATTGTCATAAAGAGGTATGATGGACATTGAAAATGATGAATGGAAGAGAGTAGAAAAGAGGTGAGGGGTATAAATCTATTCATCAGGTACAATGTACACTATTCTGGTGATGGGTTCACTAAAAGCCCTGACTTCAGCGTGATACTACTTGTTCATATAACAAAAACCACTTGTACCCTTTAAACTTCCTGAAATTAGAAAAAAAAAATGAAAATTGCAAATTCACTGTTTCCTTGATGTCTCATGCTCAAAAATTCTGGGGAAACATAGATACCTTTCATAAAGTATGTATCAGACCTAGAAGTAGAAAATCTGAATTGCAGTTGCTTTTCTATGCAATTTGTCAGTCTCATGAAATCTGTGAAGCCAAACTGTGTGACTGGGCAAAGCCTGTGGCTCAGTCGGTAGGACGCTGGCCCCATATACCGAGGATGACGGCTTCAAACCCAGCCCTGGCCAAACTGCAACAACAACAAAAAAATCTGTATGACAGTCCCATTTTATCCATAAAATTGAATTAGCACCTGCCTCATGTACTTCATAGACTCATTGTAAAAATAAATTAAAACATGTTTTACACAATACAACATGAAAAGAATATCAGGTTTTATAATAAAACAGCTTTAGGAAAATCATGAAGAGTAATGGATATCCAAAATGCAGTCATACTATATGTAGAATTTTTAATTTTTTATTTTCTGGTTAAAAATCCCTGACTTCAGTATTATACAATCCATCCATATAACAAGAACATTTATGCCCCCTAATATTTTAAAACAAAAAAATTTAAAAATGAACAATTTGTATGTCAATAAATGCACTTATCATTTGGATTATATTTTGAGGATTTGCTAGCATTTTATTCTTTAACCTCTGTGAGGTTGTTATGATTTCCATGTATAATTTTTTATGATTTTATACTTTAACTCCCAGGAATTAGAATATGAAGCCATATATGTTTTTAGAGTCTTAAAGTTGTATCATGCATTAATCTAAAGCTGAACCTTGACAATAAAATAAAAAACTAATTCAATCATTTAGTTCATATGGAACAAATTTTTTTCTCTGTTTTCAAAATAACTTAATGATATTCACAAAGCTTTAAAATTTCACATATAAATGTTAACATCCCCTACTGTAAAGTGTTCTAAATTATATAAATGTTATATATTATAAATTTGGAAATGCAAAAATCATCTGAATGAATTAGAATTGTTATTTATTTTGTATACACAATACCATTTTAATTTTAAACAATAGTAAATTAGAAAAAGGATAACAGTACAACATTTTTGTTCGAAAGTCTGTCTCTTAATTTGAATATTAATGTAATTTTTCTAGAGGACACCTATATTCTAAGAAAGCTAGATTTATAACAGATGGCACTTTGGCCACAGATAAATCAAATAGATAATCACTACAATGTTATGACATGCATGTTCTGTAAGTAACCATGAAATTTCTCAGGAAAAGCATAGGCTTATCAGTGGGTTAAACAGCTGAAGGCAGAGATGCCATTTCTCCAAAAATTATTCTTGTAGATGAGATCAAAATATTAAAGAAGGGGATTAGAGGTCTAATTTCTTTTAATTTAACTCCTCACAAGAAAGCAGAGCAATAATTCTAATTTATAGCAATAATCTTTTATATGATTAACTGATGGTAGGTAACTCAGGAGGCCTAAAATTGTTTATGAAGCAGATGTGAATCAGAATGGAAAACAACGAAACTCATCAACCTGTGATGCCAATTATTTTTTAAACATAAGTCTACTATCATTAAACTGTCCTTTTAATATTTATATGTAGAGATTAATTTATAAGAAATAATTGCCACTGACGTAAACTACATAATAAAGCTGAATATTATCTCTCTGTGGAAAATTAGTTATAGAATTATGTACTCAAAATGAGGAGGGACCTAAAGACTTATGAAGGAAAAAATATTATACATATATATATATGTGTGTGTGTGTGTGTGTGTGTATATCCCTTACCTTCTTGTATCACTCAGCTTTCTGAATCACATAGTGCTCTGATCACATAAATAAGTAAATAAGTAACCCAATAGCCATTCTGAATGTAGACCTACTAAATCTGAGTTTCAGGGAGAAAGACTAAGCAATCTGTATGTGGTTTTTATCCCCAAGAGTGTTAGAAAGACTGTATTCTAAAGCAATTTTTGGAAAGCCATGGGTCTGAGATTCTATGACATCACTTAGTAATCCATCACAGAGTTTCAGAAATTTCATAAAAGTATTATTTTCTTCATTAATTTCCATCTATTGATTAAGTAATTTTCTGCATTTCTCACATATGTGCTATTAAAGCCTCAGGAGCTGCTTTTTTCCCCCTTAAGCACTTAAAAACATCAGCCACTTCATAATATTATAATTTTAAAACATTATGAATTTTACCCATTCCTTCCATGATTCTGCAAGTTGAACTAATGATTTCTGGTAAATATTTCCTATTGTAGCTGAAATAGACAGATCAGTGGGTATAGTAGAGACTTCAAGCATTTATCCAGTTCTTCCGTTTTTTGTTCACAGATTGTACATTTTGGTCCCTTGAAGTTAGGTGTTCATATACTGTATCTTACTACTCAGCTGTGACAGGGGTTATGTGTCACTTCAGAGTCACGGTATTTGATTACTAGGAGGAAACCCTTCAGAACTTCCTTACTCACCATCTGACTGCAATAGCACACGCCCAGGTTGAGATGAAGATGCTCTGGGACCAAAACAGCCTGAATCTCTGACGGGTAACAGGACATCTGCCTCGGAGAGTTGCTCAGATGTGGGGCTGAACATGTGTGAGCAAGGATACAGGTGGTGCTTGTCAATTAAGATTTTGAAATTTATTACTGCAATGTACCCTAATTTACCTTATTAAACTATGGGGTTAACACTCTAGAGTTACAGTTTCTAGCTAAAGGAGTGACTACTTTAATTCCCTTTGCCAACACACAAAGCTAACCACAGAATCGCTGTGCCACTGAGCACTTCATATATCTCTGTGGCTGTCAATATCACTTCATCAGGTCCCCGGGCCTCTAAGAGTCTGCACTCTGCTCTGTGTCACACTGTCCCTTGCTGAGAGTAATTAACTCAGAAGGCAGTGACAGTAAGAAGTGCTAGAACCTTATTTCACAGGCAAGGATTACTAGGCTTTCCCTACAGTGTGGCTTCTGCTACCAATATACTCCTCAAAAATGTGAAGTTGCTATAATTTCATTTTATCTCCCTTGAACCTGAGGTGGAAGGGGCCTTTCTGTGCTAGATTAGACTTAGAGTGGGAATTTTCTGTTCTTTCTTAGTCACATCCTCCTTAAAAGTATTCCTGTCTCTGTTCTATGCTGTGTCATAGTACATAGGCAAGACTATATTTTCACATTTTTTAACCAAAACTCTGAACTTCTCTCATTAAAAGGGCAACAGGAGAGGGAAGTGACAGAAGTAACTGTTGATTTTTTGCTTTGAAAAATACAATCGTATGTAAAAATACATCTATTATGAGAAATATGCAAATTACATAAGTAAGAAGCTACAGCTATGCCAATTTTCAGGCTGTTCAAATCTGGACAGGTCTCTTCAGTCAGTTTCCTGCTCTAAAAAAAGAAAGTAGACTAATATGATGTCTAAAGATACTTTTAATACTTAACCACTATTATTTCTATGACCTATCATAAGTTACATTTTGGATTTCTTATGTCATTTTTCCGGTATATCAAGATAATTTTGTTGTTGTTCAGAGTGTAAAAATCTACCCGATTCAGTTAATTTACAGTTTTTGAGCCCTTTTCATTCTTCTATCTTCAATAAAATTGATTTTCCAGTCATATTTAAGATCACGTATGAACAGTCTGGTGAGAAGCTCTGTGAACTTTCTTGGGGCTTGTCAACTCAGGCCCCTGACTGCAGTTTTATCTGAGACTGTGCCATAATTTGTGGCAGATGATACGTCGCCTTCTTCTAGAGTACTTTCTCCTTCTTCAGGGAAAAGAGTCCTCCAGTCCTCCAGATTTTTTTCCATTGAAAAGGAGAGATGGGGATTCAGAAAATATTATACATTTGAGAGTAGATACAGGAGCAAGATGTAATTGTTTATCATTTTCACCTTTTGCCAAATGCCTCAATTTTAGGCCCATCCTTCACCACAGTGCTCTCTATTATAAACAGAGCTACAATTCCAATCTGTGGGTAAAATCCTCCAGAGAAGGAACTTCTAGGGAACCTCTGAGAGTGGAGAAAGAGGAAAGGATATCCCTTGGCTGTGAGAAACTAGAAAAGTGTGGTTTTAACTTTTCATTAACATTATTATTGACTTTAACATTATTGTAGTCAAATAATGCCTATTTTCAGCTCTGTATGTGACCTTAGTGTTCTAGGGGACCTACTGTCTCCAACGACTCAACTTTTTGTGGGGAACAGGCTTGTTTCCACTCAGCATCCACTTTCACATGAACTATTGATTCTTACCTTCACTAAGTCATACCTCTTCTACTTTCAAAAGTTATTTCAATCTTCTTTGTTCCTTTTCCCTCCTTACATGTTCCGTCAGTTTGTGTGGATAAATACACTTTTTTAGAACTTTACATTTTGTGTGTTCTACTTCCCAGAGAGGAATAAAATCTGAAGATCAATCTAATGTGACTTACTGGCAATCTCATCTACTTTAATTTCTTATTTTTATTTTTGGAAACATTGAATTCAGTCAATGGATTTTATGTTTCTAAAAATAAGCAATTTAAGCAACAATGGAATACTTTTTAATATTAATTATTTTACTTTATATTAAGTTAACCCAGGTTTCTAGTTTCCATTAGTTCCACATTTCTATAACTTGATGAGGACAATTTGTCTCAGATAAATAAAATTTTAATGTTTCTTCTAGTACTATAACAAGTTGAAATTTATTTAAAATATATTAAGGAGTATTTCTTTAGATATATGACTTCAAAGTTTAATAATTTATGGAAGAAATATGCATATGTTTGATAAAAGTAAGATTTTGGCTGAAACATGCATATAACACAGTTAAGATGTTCTGCTTGCTTGTCCAAAGGACCCAGAATATGTTTCTAATCACTAAGTATTTGCAAAAACAACTTTTTCCTAAAATTATGGTTTCTTAGATTCAAAGGTACTTGCCTGACTATTAAATTTATTTTGATAAATAGCAATGAAAGGGTTTTGAGGATGATTAAAATTTGAAAGCAAATTAAAATATATTGATATTATAATATGGTTTTTAAATTATAGCATATTTTGTGTTCCACCTTAGTAATCAATAGCATTTTGAGAGTAGAGCAGGGAACAAGACATTCTAAAGATTTCTAAAGATTTTTATGATAGTATTTTTTATTTATATTTATAATATCCCCCAAATGTACCTTTTTAATGAACTGTATTATGAACTATGTACCACTAACTTGCATAGTACATAGACATATGTTCAATAAACATTGTAAGAACAAAATAATTGAATACATGAATTAATAGATAGATAATGAATGAAAATATAGTTACAATGAAATGACATATTTCTAATCAGAATGTATAACACTTAAATTATACCTTAACTCTAGCCATTGTATATGTGTAACATTTCATAATTATACTTTTCTCTTCACCTTGGAGCTGATTCAAACTGCTCATTTAATACAGATAGAAGATTTCTAATGAAGAAATTCCACTGTTAGGTACATGTCTACTAGAAATGCCTGTCAAAATATGTACAACAATGTCCATAGAACTAGGTGCAATCACTCTAAACAGAAAACTAGGAAAATGTCTATCCACCTTGGAGCAGATAAATAAATCATGGATAGTCAACAGTAAACAGTGAGAAGAAACGTTGATACTACCCACAGCAATATCAGTGAAAATAACAGTAGCGAGCAACAACACCAGGTACAAAAGAGATAATTCTATTTAAATAAAATGTAAAGTAGGCAATACTACATAGTCAAGAGTCAAGATAACATTACTTTTGGGAAGACAGTGGTTATCATTAAAAAGCATAATGGTTCATTTCATGTGACAGCTTCACTAGGCCAAGGAATGCTTAGATGTTTTATTAAACATTATTTCTGGATGTCTGTGAGACTGTTTTGGAAAGAACTATTTTAATTAGCATATTAGCATTTTAACTGGTAGATTCAGGAAAGTAGATGCCCTGCCCAATATGAGTGAACCACACTCTATCCATGGAAGACATGACTATGACCCCCAAAAGAGTGGAGGAAAATTCAATTTTCTCTCCCTCTGCCTGACTACTTGATTTGTAACATAGATAGTCTCAAGCCCTTTTCACTCCTAGTTCTCAGGCGTTCAGACTCAAAGCAAAATGTACACCATTGGTCTGCTAGCTCTCTGGCATTTTAACTACATTACCAGCATTCTTTGGGCTCTAATTTGCAAATGAACAGTTGTGGAACCTCTCATTATCCATTATTATGTGAACCGATACCATATAAAAAATATCTTTATATACGTAAATCCTATAGGTGCCTATAGGTGTTGTATCTCTGGTGAATCCTGACTAATATGGAAAGGGGGTACAGTGAAACTTTCTGGGATACTGGCTAGGTTCTATTTCTTCATACGGGTGGTGGTTTTATGGACATGGTTAATTCATGAAAATTGTAACTCATAAATTGTGCATTTTTTGTCTGTGATTTCAAACAATTTTTGAAACATCTAGTTATTCATGTAAATCGTTCAGAGTATAACTTGAAAACAAATCACAAGAGGCATACTTTTTAACTATTACACAAGTAAAGCATATCCAAATACTGTGATTTTTTAAAAATGTACTGGCTTCAAAATAACAATGTAACAAAATCAGTTGCATGAATTTTGTGATGTTTATTTACAAAATGAGATCTATAAATCTTTTGCCTTTTGTACTTAGCTAAAATTTCTCAACAAGTAGCTAAAACAATGTGGAATTACAAAATTTAGAAGTACATATTTATTGTCTTTCCTTAGGCAAACATGTTTTATTTCTATACTTGCTCCTGAGAACCTTCTAAATTCTACCATAATGCACTAGACTTGAACAGAAAAAAAAAAAAAAAAAAAGGCAGACCATTTTTTAACTTTTCAGTTTGAAGTATTAACTTTGGAATGTAGTCTAAAAATTACAGGATATGAGAGGGAGAGGAGAGATGTATTCCAGGGAGCTGCTGATGAGATTTATAGACTTTAGCTCCCCCAGCATTGAGCACACTTTCCCCCTCCACCCCGTGGCCAGGGAGCCCTGTGAAAATCAGAGACCAGTTAACTTTCTTTATTCCTTGGGAGTGGACCATGAAGACCCTATTTAGCAACCAGCTAGACTGAACTCATCAGTCCTCCTAGAATTCTATCAGACCCAACCTGCACACAGAATATTCACTCAGAACCTCAAATAATCCTTAAAGTCACCAGAATATGGAAGATGTGGCTCAAAGGGTAAACTCCTAACTACATTGGGACCAGACAACACTAGCCCAAGATTTTCTAGCTTTGGAAGAGCACAGAAAGACATCTTGCCAAGTATTAAATTACACACACACACACACATATATAATACAGTAGAACCTCCATAGTTGACCACCTACCTATACTGATGAACTCCTTAAGTTGACCTAATTTTCATATACTGAACATGCACCACATGAATGTATCAGTATAGTAGGCCTAGTTCCTTTTGACAACCTCTGTGTTTTGACCAGTTTGTTACAGTTCCTTAAGTGGTTAACTTACAGAGGTTTTATTTTATATAAACCACAATATTGTTAGACCTCGATCATTTTCCAAGCTATGGAGGTAGGTGCAAATGATTAAATATGATAGGATTTTAGTATGAAGTCAACTTAAACTGTATATAAATACAAAAGCAACCTATTCATTACAATATCATTGTAAGCTATGAAGGAAAAGGCAGAGATATTTAAATTGCTCCTTGAGGTTAAAAACGACATCTCTATATACTCTTTAGCTGACACATCACACACAATTAACTTGTGCTTATTAAATAAGTGAATAAAGAAACCACTAAATGAAGAAAATGAATAACCACCTTTCTATCATATTTAGTACAAAACCACATAAAATTATTAGGCACTTGAGATACACATTGAATGCTAGGAGATTTGAAGAATCTGAAGAGGTATGCTATGAGGAATTTGTACTAGGAATGTATTATTACATTACTACGGCATTTCAAAGTAAATTTAATTTTGAGTACAGTACTCACCCAGAAAATATGAGATAAATGGTAGAAGCTAATGAGTTCAGAGTTTCCACTTAGAATTTTAATAAATATAGAGAAACTTATGGGATTGAGGGATTATATTAAATGTTTCATAAAGGAAAATTTTGTTTTGGTGTTGTAATGCCTCACAATTCTTTCACTGGGACTTTAAAAGCAAAAATTATGCTGAGAAACCAACTCTTAACAGTGCTACGTGTGATAGTTTCTTTTGCATTAAGTCTTCTAAGGTCTCAAGCTAATAAAAACAATTGTACTATTTTGGCACTCTTTGGTTTCTAAAGCTTTATATCACACAAGTATCTGTGAAACCAGAGAAAACATTTTAAGTTTAGTTAAAGGCCAAGATTTTTACTGAAAACACAAATCTCATTGCAAAGTTTCAAGGTTTTCTAATAGTATATTTATGTGTTGTAGAAATAATCAGGTAGTGGTATTTTTAAATAGAAAAATGCTACTCTTTTTCTAGATGTCAAGGGTTTGTTTCCTTTTTTCAGAATAATTGTTAGTGCTAAATTTACACACATATTCCAAGGGCATTTGCTGCTCATTTCAGCTTTTTTCTCTCTTCTCTTTTACAGCTACCCTCCTTCTTCCCTAATTAACATTTTGTACTTTTAACTGCCTTGGTGTCAGCTTTACCTGCCTCCTGCAAAATTCAACTACATAAAGAGAAAATATTACAGGCTTCATATCTGTGCATTCCTTTGATTATGAAGTTGAACAGATAATATGGCATTGCCAAAAGCAGTAGAAAGTCAATAGAATTAGGCTTGGAGAAAAAGAAATGAGGGTGGGAGGTGTAGGATGGGCAAGGGGAGATGCTACCATGTGTAGATGTCACAGTATTAGTCAACCTAGTAAGAAGGTGGAGAGCAAAGATCACCAAAATCAGGGCTCAACTTTGGGCAGAAGTGGACCAGCCTTGGAACTCTCAATGCACGAGCCTATTGGTGGAGGCTTTTCCCAGATGAGTGAAGATCAGTTCAAAAGGTGAAGTAGATCCCAGAGATGCTACCACCTAAAAGTTATTGAACTCCTTGCACCTACCAGGTTGGACATTTAAGTTTGTGAACTCATCCTGGCAAAAGTGCTGCATACCTCATGGCTGAATATCACTAGTCACCTTTGAAATATTCCCCTTGGTAAGCTATGCACAGACACCAGTGCCGAGTCCACCCTTCAAAGTACTATTTCCATAGTGACTTTGTGAACTTAATTGTCTGACCTGAGTGGCGTAAGCTTCTGATTGCCACATCTCCAGGCTTAAGGATACCTAAGACTTTGATCCTTGGTTAAATTCCTTTCAATATCAACTCAAGAAATATACATGAGTGTACCAGATCTTTAATAAACAAGGATTTTTCTTTTACATTAGAACATCCATTACAACTTTCCCAAATAAGTATCCAAATACGCTGTATTTGAGTTTTCAAGAGTGTTTATTTTATTACCTACAGTTGAGGAGCAACAACTAAAAAGACAAAAGTCAAAAGGACCCCATGGATAATGAGTTTTCTGAGCTGGGTTGGACCTCGCCTAAGTCACTCTTACCTTTTATGACCAAACTTATCTCTGAGAAATGTGTGCTTGGGATATTGAACTTCCTCTGAGAGTCACAGGACTGCCTCTATGATGCCGTGCATGCTGCGATTCTTAGCCAGTCTTTTCATAAAGCTGAACACACACTGCTTCCAAACATGATGGAATAACTGAGATAGATTTACTCTCCAAAATAAAACAAAACTTGGAGAAGATTCAGCAGACTCAGCAAACAATTGTGATAAATCCATGTAACGAAATCCTCCTCAGAAACTAAGAGAAATAAAATACTGATACACTGAAAAACATAGGTGAATGTACAAACATTTATGCTGAGTGAAAAGAGCCAGACATATAGCAGTACCTACCATGTCATTGTATTCATATGATGTTTTAAAATACGCACACAATCCAGGAGGGTGGAAATCAGAAGAGAGGTTGTCTGTGTTGGGGACAGACAAGAGAGGACGCCAATATCCTGATAGGCATGGGAATTACTCAAATGTATGCACTTGTCAAAAATACAACTACATATTTAAGATCATTTATGCATTTCAGTGAATAAAAATTATACTTCAGTTTTTAAAAGTTCCTTCAAAACTATCCATTTAACGGCCCTCGAATAGCATTTAAACATTTCACTTTTACTAATAGTCATTTTTGCGTAAGAGCTAAAATGTTGAATTATTAGGATTATCTGCAATTTTAACTTTAATGTACCATAATAGCCCTGACTCCAAAAATTATCTCTGCGTGAATAACTTGCATATTTTATTTCAAGTTAATATTTATTATATATAGTCCAGTGTGCTCTAGCATCAAGAATAAAGATAATTCAAATCAGAGGGCTAATAGAAATGCAGTTACTTATTCTTGAGTCATTCATTTGCGATAAATTGTACTTATATAACATTTCTGTAATGTTTGTAAATGTTCAACTTTGTTTCTTACAACTTTCTTTTCTCTTTAGCAATTAGAATAAACACTTAAACAATATTGAAAATTGAAATTTAAAAAAAGTCCTTGATAATGACAAAGGTTTATGCTTATAAAAATGGGACAAGCCCTCAGAACTCACTGATGACTGAATAGGACATCACCAGTGGCAGGTTGTGAAGAATATATATCATCTATTAGCAGACCGAAATATGTCTTGTGACTGATGATAGAATTTCCAGAAACTGATAGTTTCTAGGTGAATCTAAAGGCATGATTTTTTTTCCTGATAAACCAAAGGAAGCTGCCCAGTTTACTGACAGCATGTTCTTAATTTGAATAAGGTAAATCTTCCACCATTTGCTGGTAGACAAGAAATTTGACTGAAGAAGTTATGATTATTCCTCACTATAGGGACAAGCGAAGACATTATATCCAATAGTGCCGAAGTAATAGAACTTCTGCCTAGTTTTGGTTTTGTCCAGAATAGATAATTCGACTTTGCTCAACACCTACCTGTGACCAAAGTTGCAGCATAGGAAACCACCAGTGGTTGCAATAATGAATTATGGAGCAATTTCACCACGCTCAGAGACTACATTTCAACAGAGGAATGTATATTGCACTTCCAGAATGCAAGAATGTAATAAGATAAAGAAACCAATGGGAATTACCTGTTCTTCCACCAGCATAGCAGCAGTTAGACTGGAAAATGGAATTAAACACCAATTAAGAAAAATGGTTGAGCAATATCTGGAAGCAACTAAGATGTGTTTCAACAGGTGAATGAGTATATAAACTTGTACTTCCACATAGTGACATATTATTTAGCAATAAAAAGGTACAGATTGTTAAACCATGAACAGACATGAAGAAACCTTAAATGTATATTATTTAATAAGAGATGACAGTCTGAAGAGGCTACATAGTGTATGATTTCAACTACTGTCATCCAGGTAAAGGCAAAACTATGCAGACAATAAAAAGAGGTGCACATGTCTGGAGTGGAGGGGAAGGGATGACGAGGTGAAGCACAGGGGATTTTAGGGCGGTGAAACTATTGCATATGATACGGTAATGCTGGATACATGACAGTTTGTGTCTGTCAAAATCATACACCTGTACAACACAAAGAGTGAACCTTAATATAAGCTATGAACTTTAGTTCATAATGATTTATCAATAGTGGCTCTTCAGTTTTAACACATGCACCACACTAAAGCAAAATGTTAATAAGAAGGGAAAAAGACTGGAGTCGGGTAGTACAGGATTATTCTCTATACTATCTCTGAGTTTCTGTAAAACTAAAACTGTTTTGAAAACAGCCAACTAATTCATATTAAAAAAATTTATAAATTAAAAAATTATTCTTAAAATAAAGTGACATAGCATCCAAAAGCAACAGTTACAATGACATCTGTTACTGACATTGATGAAAATAAAAAGGTCAGGAGCTTTTTTTCCCTCATATGCCCAGTGGTGTGAATGATGGGTTCACATGTAACCTATGTGTTATGTGTATGCTGTCATGAAATTACGTGGCAAATGGTGGCTAATATGAAAATAATTGGTAGGTTGTATTTCTGTTCTCTCTGAATCAGAAGTGGTTCTTTTAGAAAGATTTCTGGGACCTGGAGGATAATAGGCGAGGATAATAGGATGGGAATGGAATGGTGCAATTACAAAATTTCTCTCCTTTTCCTACATCTCCTTTTCTTAACTTTGCTAAATGCAAAGGTAATGGGACTAGGTAAATGGGGAAGATCTTATAAAGAAATTACTGCTACCTGCCTTCTGACTGAGGCACTGCAAAAACAAAGTGTGTGTGTGTGTGTGTCTGTATTGCAGGGGTGTTCTAAGAGTTAAAGTAATTTTGGAAAACCTCTATAAGGATATGATCACAACCAATGTGTTCATTTTAAACAAATAAGTTCAAAGCCTTACTGGATGATTCAGTTCTTGATGATCATTAATGTCTAAACATACCTGGGTTTTTTTGCAACAAAGATTGTAAAGTTTACCATCACAGAAAATATTAATTGGCATGAAGAAATCGTAAACATGTCACCAGTCACCAGGTTGAATGGAAGGACAGAAAAGATGAAAAGCATCATTATACTTCAGTCTCAGGGATAACTGAGAATCTGGGACTTAAAGAACACAACATATTTTGGACTAAGGTAAATGAGGGTCTTGTGGAGGCTGCTGCATCTGTGAACTAGTACAATTAATCCAAGCTCAAGGTATCTGGTGTAATATTGTTTGTTGTGTAATATGTAATTAGGTTAATGACATGCAGCTGCACTTAAAAAAAAGAAAATAAATCACACAATCCTGAGGGAACCATATGACTAGAAAGGTAAAAATGCTGAAAAGAAGGTCGAGCTATTGTCTTTTCCGAGCAGAGGTCGTCTATGCTCCTCATTTCTTAGTGGTTATACAAAGTTATGTCTAAGAATCTTGAGAAATGGGTTGATTTTAAGGAACCTTCCATGATCCTGAGAGCCGTCCTTTGACAAGGAAATAAAGTTGTTGGGTTCTGGTAGTAAAGGTACCCCAGGGTGAAGTGATTCCAAACAACCAGGAGCAGAGCCTTGCGGGCATTTCATCCAACTCTGTGGGTCTACAGCCAGGGTCCTAAAGTTTGGTACCATCTAAGCCATCAGACTTGCAGGCAATTCATCAGCAAGATCTATTGATTTTACTCTTTTAATATCCCTCTAGTCTGTCCACTTCTTCTCCTGCCACTAACCAAGCAGTTCAGGATAGCACTTTTTAAATGAAATCCTGCACAATTAATCTACCCATGACTTTCCTCCTTCCTCAATCAAATTCTTAATATTTAGCCAAAGAACTATTTTCAAATTGCAAGTCTGACCATATTTCCTTGCTCCTATATGCTACTTTTTCTCTTTTCTCTGTTTGAAATCTTTCAGTGACTTTCTATTATTCCAAGGTAGTCACCATCTTGATGATGCCCAAGTCTCAGGACACAGATGTCCTGTCCCACCAGATCTTCTTCCTGGTCTTGCTGCCTCTCTTCATATGCTGTTCAGGAGAATGTCAGGTCCGCAACGGTGTATTAGTTTACTGCCGCTGCCACAGCAAAATACCACAGACCGAAGCACTTAAAAGAAGTTTATTGTCTCATAGTTTTAGAAGCTTAAAATTCAAGATCAAGGTATCAGCAGATTTGGTTTCTGCCAAGGACTCTTCTCTCCTTACTTTGCAGACCATACCTCCCTCATATTTCCTTTGCTCTTAGCAGCCCTCTCCGGTGTCTGTTCCTGTTTTTACAAAGATGCCAGGCCTGTTGAATTGGGGCTCCACCTTTATGACTTCATTTAATCTTCATAAGGTTAATGAGGCCTTATCCCTAAATGACTGTATAGTCATCTTAGGAATTAAGAACTTCAATATATGAAGTTTGGGGGAACACAATTCAGTCCATAATAGATAACTACCCATACCATGCACTTAGTAGTACGATGGACCACCAATTTCACCAAGTCTCCATTAAGGTACTTCAGCTTTTGAAACAAAGTGTGCCTTTACAGAATAATTTGCTACATCACCAAAACTCTTTGGCCTAGTACAGCCATTTTCAGTTCTAACACAACCTCTACAACTTTCTTTAAATTTCACCAAAGAAAATCTAAGTGCTATGTTTAACTTTACAAGTTCAACCTCTATCATAATCTATCATCCTTATAAAACCAGCAGTCAGTATTGGACTTAATAAACATCATACTTCTTTTAAGAGCCTTACATTATTTTAAGAACAAATATTCCAGTTGGTTTCATTAATTTATTTTTTATATAATTTTTTAATTAAATCAAATTAATATGAGGGTGCAATTTTTAGGTTACATTGTTCTTCTGTTGTAACTGAGGCCGCCAATAAAAAATACGTACCCCCACTTTGGGTACCAATCAGAGGTAATTTTATTTACTCCTGCACAGGGTGGCCACTGCAAAAAGGTGGTCATTTATTACATCTGTACAGACGGACCACCGCCCCAAAGGGCAAATGGCCAAATCATCTGCACAGACGGACCGCTGCCCCCACAAGGCAAACAGCCCCAGACAAAGAGGCAGGTAGCCTTTTATACCCTTTTCGTTGCCATGCAAGCAAGCAAAAACAAAAGCAAGACGTGGCTGTTAGCTGGGGGGTAGGGTTACAGTCAGGGGGCTATAGTGTGGCTACTACGTGCGTACATGGTAATGGTTGGCACAGAAACAGCTTTGGAAATACAGTTACCTGGAAACTTTGTACAGGTAATGTTTTTTCCATTGTTTGTCCATTGCTGGGGGGTTAGAGTAAGTTTCTCATCATTGTGTTACCATTTTTAGGGAATTGGGGCACTCGGAGACCTTCCCTGTTCTATTCTGAAACCTGCCTTTGAAATTAACCAGGGGGAGTATGTGGAGGACTAAAGCTAAAACAGGCTAAGAAAAAACTGGGTTCTTTAGGGGGGCTGCTGTTTATCACACTCCATTCCAGGGTACAGTTCCATTTGTAGAAGAGCCCCTCACCCAGGGGGCGTGTTATACACCCTCACAACGGACACATTAGGTGAGATCCCGCCTCATGCCCTCCCTCCTTCTGCCAAACGTCCTCTCCTCTCCTGCCTCCCTTTACTTCTGAAATGGACTATATTAGTGTTTTAGTGTTCTTATGAGCATGTACTTGTTTATATATTGATTTCATATAAGATATCACCTAACCCCAGCAAGATTAGCCCACATCACAAAGTCCCAAAACACCAGATGCTAGCGTGGAAGTGGAGAGAAGGGAACCCTTCTGCACTGCTGGTGGGATTGCAAACTAATATAGCCCTTTTAGAGAGAAGTATGGAGAATCCTCAAAGACTTCATTAATTTATATTAATCATTTATTGTATAAAGGATGATATTCTGAAATTCTTATATTACAAGGAATTTGAAAACTACTTATGTTTGGATTCTAGCACTGGTCTTTACATTTATAATTCCTTACTTTGGGAGATTTCCTTTATCATTTATTTTAATTTTTTATTATGTATGTTCATTTATAATACATCAGATCATTATTATATAATTTGTTGTTTTATTTGTTTGAACTAGGAAAATGCTGGCAAAATAAAAGACTCCTCTCAAATTTTTTTCTGCATTATGTAGTCCATTTTTATTTCATTGTCTATTGTCCCTTTCTAGTTAAATTCAAGAAAAAATTTTATTTTTTTTGATATTCTACAATAGCGCTTAGCAAATTCCTATAAAAAGTTACTGAAAAAATTAGTACAAATGCTTATACAGAAATATAGACTTTTGTTGTTTTAGATTTAATATTCCAGCTATCCCAATCAAAAAGATAGTTCAGTTGTATGCCATTATTGAAACTCTCTTACATAATAATATTGCAAGGAAACTTATTAGTTGGCTTAATAGAAAAAAAGACATAGACATAGGTCTCTTGTGTTTGTAAAGCAATTTCAAACTTTTCTCATTGTCTTGATTCTATGATGTAGTTTGAGCAAAGATTGTTATTTCCAATTTTACAGAAGATGTAACTGAGGCTCTTGGGGAGGAAAACCGACTTCCCAAATTATATGGGAAACAGGAAGGAAAGTTTCTACTCAAACATAAGTTGTTCTAGCTCTAAATCTCCTGCACTCGTAATCAGAGTTCAAAACTCCAGTTTGCACAGAAGAGAAATAAAGACTTCTTTAAACTTAGAGAAAAAGGAGAAATGAATATTTTTGGTTATTTCAGTAAAACTTGCTGAAAATATAAATCTATATAGAGTAATATTTGACTGAAGAAGAATACATATGAACCTATTTTAGGGAAAACAACAAATTAGTGAGTAGAGTAACACTACAAACATATAAAGCATTAGATTCATAAATGTAATACTGGAAGAAACACATTCAACATAGTACAGACTATATATAAATATGTAAGATTATTTGGGGGAATCTGAATGTTTAGCCTCTGTTGTCCTCTTGTGCAAAGATTTATTTATTGAACATTTAAGGGTATTAAGTTCCTACCATGTCAAGTATTATTGTAGTTGAGGCTAGGGCCGTGAATAGAAAAGAATATCCCAATTGAAGAAAACGTACATTCTAGTAGTGTCAGCATAAATTATACTGCAAGTAGTAATAAGAACTAGAAAAGAGGCTGACGGCAGCCCGCGCCGACGTGGGTGTAAAGCCGCTGGCCTTGGCCGCAGACCTAGAGCTTGGAGCGAGAGGGGAGCCCGAGCAGCGCGAGGTGGGGTATGCTGTGCCGGTCACTGAGTGCCTTC
>CAUYRH010161695.1:0-40249 GCA_963574655.1 Perodicticus potto
CTGGATAGAGTGCTGTGGCATCACAGCTCACAGCAACCTCCAATTCCTGGGCTCAAGCGAGTCTCTTGCCTCTGCCTCCCAAGTAGCTGGGACTACAGGGCGCCCGCCACAACACCCGGCCTTGAGATGAGGTTCTGGAAACTAAAATCTAGTGAATAAGATTTCTTAAATGACTGTCCATACTTCTTCTCCATTTCCTCCTTCTCCTCACTCTCCTCTTACTCTCCCTTCTTCTTCCTCCACTTCCCTACCTCCTCCTCCTCATTTCTAACTGGAACAGGGGAATCCATCCATCTTGGCTTACAATGTCATCCTTGGTCACATGTGATGGAATCAAATCTTAGATTAGGGTAAGGCTATTTAACCCCCCCACTGAAATTCTTTCCCATAGCCCTACCATTTCAGACAGATATTCTCTAAAAACTTTGACCTTAACTGAAAGTAAACCCCTACCTTATTTAATCAACTATTACCCAGAAATAAAACATATCTTAACTGAAAAGGGTGGTATTAATGGAAGCATAGGACAAGCATATTTCTGTGCTTCCCAACCTGGTGGCCAGCACATATATGGCTCTTTGAAGTTAACTAAAGGTAAATACAATTTTTGAAAAATACAATTACTTGTATATCCTAGTCTCATTTTAGGTGGTCAGTAATCACCTATGGCTAATGGCTACTCTATTGGACAGTGTACAATGTTTCCCTCATACCAGAAATTCCTGTTGAACAATGCTGATCTTAGGGGGTGAGAGCTAGGTTAATCCACATTATAACCAAATATGTATTTACTAAAAGTATTCTTTATTTCTTCATCTTAAAATACCCCACATAATGAGTTACTTAGATAAATAAAATAAATGTTGGAAAATAAGAAATTCTATATAATACATTTGGGGGTAATTAAATATTTGAAAAATATCATGAGAGATAACATGACTGTTCCTGGCATGGGACAAATTCAAATTTCCGTGGTTAATCCAGGACCTGGAATAAACAATCCTATGATCAGTTGTCCCCACAACTTTTACACTGATTTTTCCAAGTGAATGTGGACAAGAAGATGCCCACAGAGAAAACAGGGAGGAGATGTCATAGAGATGAAACATGAAAGTTAAATGTACATTTTGGTCAATTCTTGGATGGTAAAATAAAGTTGTGAAAGGCAAATGTATTCAGCTTTTTGGGGTATAATGGTAAACATAAGAACTTGTCTTGTTTATAGTATCTTATTTCCCTTGCCTTTCTTTTCATTTCCATTTCTTTCTATTTATAGACCTGTGCCTTGTTTTCTACAACATGCTTGGAATACCTGAGTCTTACAACATGATGGGACTTCCAGAAGTTTTGAGTATGACAGATGATCCATTTTTAAGTGGGTAAGACATTTCCAGAAAGAGTAAATCTAGAATGATAACAATAATTTAGACATAACGCGATTTTTAAAAAGTTATTAGCATGCTACCCTTTTCATTTTTATTTTGACTCAGAGAAAATGTCTGAGCTACTGCCCCTTTCATCATACACACATGTTAAGTAGTAGACTTTCTATTTTTAGATATGTAAGCATATTCCTTCTCATTAGACCTGAGTTGAAAAAAAATTTAAAACAAAGTTTATTTTACTATATAATGCGATTTGAAAATTGAAGACGTGTTTACTTAGTGAACTAATTTTTCCCACTCTTTCCTCGTTATTGCAAGGGCAATCATGCCAAGCCTCATTCATATGGAAATGTATTGAAAACACATTAAAATGTTATTAGCTACATAGTGAATTCAGTATGCATAAAATTCTTACCAAGGCCTGTATTTGCAATTTAAGAGTTCAAAGTATTTTTTTCATGCCATTTTCCTGAGCAAAGGGTAATACTTTAATTAGCTGTGCATGCTCTTTGTTGCCATATTTCAGCTGAAGGCCACACTAAACATGTCTTTCAGCTTAGAAGGTCATCAACAATATGATGAAAATCACATAGAATTGGGAAGACTTGAGTTCAACAGCTGACTCCTATGAAGAGTGGGACATGACTATGTGGAATAGCCTCCATGAGACCTCACAAAATGAAATCTGGATTATTTATCTTATTGTGGCATTGTGAAAATGAAGTGAAATCTCATATGGACTACATCTGGTACACAAGAGGAGACATGAAAATAGGCAGGAACTATACAGGGAAAACAGTTATAATCAAGGGCTTGTGTGTAATGATTTTCCTTTTGAGATGAACCTCCAGCCCAAAATGTCCTGGTGGGTCTTCTGAGAATTAGGAATGCTAGAAGATTTTACAAGGGGAAAAGTAGGTGCAGGTTAAACAACATTTTAGAAATTTTGCTTGAAATAAAGAAACTTGAAAATGTTTAAACCCAAATTCGTAGACTTCTCTGACCGATTCTTCCAAGACCTAATACACGTAGTTCTTATTACAAATAGGAGTTGTAGGGACCACAATTTGGGAAACCCTTTGACTTACTGGATTCTTATGACTGAAGTTTTATCCCTTATTTGAAGGACTTTTCAGTTAGTAATTAAAGAGGGTGGAATTTGTTAATTTAATATACTCTCTACTTATAATTATTCTCCAAGCAGGACCTGAGAATTTAAATTTGGTGAAAATACCTGCTATATATGTGAGGGATAGATGATTATATTCACACCAATGGATACAAATATAAACTATGTTATATATGCATAAGCACATCTGCACATACAAACACACATATGTAAACACTCTTCATTATATATGGTTTTACTATGTTCAAAATAATTCAAGGAAGCTCTAAACTGGTTCACAGTAGTTCATTTATCTTTCACACAACATATACCCATGGAAAACAGTACCTAACACATTCTAAGAATGTCTTGTTATTGTACTGTGCTATATACACACGCCTTAATTTATTCTCAAAGCAATCCAAGGAGGTAATTCTGTTTTAGAGATTTGGAAATAGGAGCTTCAGGTAAGTTAGCAACTTGCCCAAAATTGAGTGTGTTGGAAGGCTTGGGTGCAGGCAGACTCTAAGGGGAGTCTACCAGTGAGTCATATCTTTGTACAATTCTCCCTCCTTAAGTGTGGGTGAAACCTGTGACTTGCTTCCAACTAAAAGAATATGGCATTGGTAAAGGGATTTGCCAGTTTAATTTAGGTCTTTAATAAGTAGATTTTGAGTTAATTTAAAGGCGAGATTATGTTGGTGTCCCCAGACTAACCTGCTGACTTTAAAGAAGCAAGCCACTATAAACTCTATAGGCACAGAAATTAGATTCTGCCGGCAATATGAATGATGTTGGGAGAGGTGTCTGGGCTTTAGATGATAACACAGCCTCGTCGTACCCTTGATTGTGGCCTCTGAGTTCAGCTGTGCTGTGCCTGGACTCTTCAACCACAGAAGCTAAAAAAACAATACATGTGTGGTGTTTTCTACCACTATGATAGTGATATTTTACCACACAGAAAGAGAAGGCTGATATAGTGATGTAGATACAGTTTGAGTTCAGGAATTCTGGCCTCCAAGCTCGCACTCCTACTCATATCCAGCCTTACAGAGAAGCCGCTTGGTGTCCAATATTCTATAGACATGCAGCTCTTCACTCTGTGGTCCAGCTGTTTATGGGGTTGGGGAAAACAACAAAGCTAGTTGCAAACATAATTTCTGTATTAGTACATTAGTCCAGCTAAAACACAAAATCTGAGAGCAAGTAATTTATAAAAATCACAAATTTATTTTCTCACAGTTCTGTAGGTTGTGAAGTTCATGATCGAAGTGCCAAGAGGTTCAGTTGTCTAGTGAGCACTGATTGCTCTCCCTACGTCCGATGTGGCCCCTTGCTGCTGCAGCACCTCCTGAGTAGAAGAACACGGTGCCCTCCAACGACAGAAAGAATAGAAGGTGTGGAGAGGGGAAAATTCCCTCCTTTCAGCCCTCTTCTAAGGGCACCTAATCCTATTCATTAGGGCAGAGCCCTCATGACTCAATAACCCACTGAAGGCCGCACCTCTTAATACTGTTGCACTGGAAACTCAGTTTCAACATGCCTTTTGCAGGAGACAAGGAGCATTGAAACATTAGCAATCTCTTATGTGTGTTTTTGTTTTCTACTTTTTTCTTAGTTTTTTGTTATTCTCTACTTAGTATTTTGAGATAATTAGGGAAACAGGTAAGACCAGATGTAGACTGGAATTGTGAGAATCTGTCTCTTTTGGTGCTCATTCTTGCCTCACTTAGGAAACCTTGGAAAAACCACATGTTTATCTCTGCCTCACATTTCTTGATGATGTCGGTGGTCTTTATTCCATTGCCAACTTTACGCTGAACTTATTAATTGTATCACACAATGATAACTAGGAAAAAGACTGTTTTCTCAAATAACAAGCATTTACAAAAATAATAACTTACACATCTAAAATTCATTTCAAAACTCACTTAACAAGGCCTACTCAGTGCCAAGCACTATTAATCTTCTCAATATCTCTTAAATATTGATTTTTCTCTTCTCTCTTTTAATATGCTGGAATGAAAACTAGTGAGTTGCATTATGGTCTTTGACCATCAGACAAATAACACGAAAAGTCTTGATCTATTGAACTGTTAGATAAAACCTAGCTTTTTTGGATTTTTAAATCTATATACATAGGCTGCACATCTTCAATATGTTAAGAAACAAAGAAAAATGTCAGATGATTTCAATTGAAATGTTTATTTTATTCTACCAGATGATCCCATGTCAAGTGCAACTAACAGAAAAAACAAGGCAGTGGGTCTTTCTGTTTATTCTTGCGTCTAATTTAGGGAGCTGTGTTCTTAAAAGTAACATAATTTTAAATTTATCTTTTAGACTCCCCCTTCCTTGTAAATGTATCGTGCATCTACCAAGAACATTAATCTTTTCTTGTCAGCCTTCTTTTCTAAACACACATTGCATAGAACTGCTAATTTTATTTTCTTTCTGTTTAGTTTCATTTCTTCCTTCTTGGGATTTCTGTTTAAAAGAGCTTTTTAACAGTCTTTGCTCACATATGGTGCATATGCTTATGGAGTAGGCAAACCAGCTTGAGTAAAACAAGAATAAAAAGAAATCACACACAACGAAACTCCAAACTTTTTGGGAGGTCCTTGATGGTACTCTTTTTTTTTTTTTTTTCTTTTTTCACATGTCAATGATTCCTGTTTGGAACCAGGGATATGTGTAAAATCTTCCCAAATGTCCCAATATAGTAAGCACGATGGCATTATTCTCTAGATCAGAGAGTTAAATGAGATCTATGAGTTCTGTGAAGTTCTTATTCTTATGAGATGTGCAGGCTCTTTTCGCAAGCAAACGCCTTCAGCAAAAGATGAGAATTATTGAATGTACCTTACTAAAGGATGAACTTAGCAACTTCTTTTTGACATTATATTATCAAAAAAACAGACACCAACCATAGCAGGCCACGTAGTAAAGAAGAAATCTTCCAAACTCAAATATTTATAAATTAGCCACTCAAGAATCCATGGAAATAAAATGGAATTTTCTAGTGAAACCTCTTTGTCATTATCTTTCTGCTGAATGTTTTCAAAATATATTCCTAAAAGATAGGTTTTCTCTAGTTGATTTATATGTTTACACATTTTCAGTCACTTGTTGTATTGTCTATCATAAAAGAAAATTCATACCATACCTTCTTGTTTGGGTAGAGTTGATTTACCAGACTGGTGCAAGATGTGGGTTCAGAGTGCTTTAGTGTCTGAGTTGTGTTCCAATTTGCGTAGGAAGAAGGGAGGAAAAAAATCAGGAAAGAAAGGAGGAAAGAATTTATGCTGAGTAACTCCTCGGCTCTAATCTTGCCAGCTCAGCTTTGGAATTTGACAACATCTGTATTCATTGCTGCTTGGATAAAAATCAATTGAAGAATATTGGGCATGCACAAAGCATGTAGGAAGCAGAGAACAAGTAGAGATTAGTTCTCTGGAGTTTAAAATTGTCCAGATATGGTAAGACTAAAATTTAAATAACACAGAAATCACCTATATGAATGTCTTAGTCCATTTTCTTAGAGCAGAACACCTCAATATGGATAATTTATAAAGAAAATGAAATGAGTTTATTTCTCACACTTATGAAGGGTGAGAAGTTCACAGTTACAGTCAAGGCCCCACAACTGATGAGCTCCTTCTTGCTATTGGGGACTCTGTAGAATCCTGGATAACACACGGTATTACATGGGGAGGGGACTGAACATGCTCTTGTGCAAGTGTAGGGCCCGTGTCCTCTTATAAAGCCACCAGTCCCCCTCCCTTGACAACCCACTCATTCATTAACCCACTAATTTATGAATGGATGAAGCCATCAGGAGGCAGCCCTCATGATGCAATCAAATCTTAAAGGCCTCGCCTCTCAACACTGCCGCATTAGAGATTCTGTTTCGACATGGATTTTGCAGGGGAGCTTCAAACCATAACAATGTGAAAAGTCCCCATGTTTATTGTTGCTTCAAAGAGGAGAGGTTTGTGAAGGATCTTTCAATGTAAGACGATGAAGGGAAGGAAGTACAGAGAACCACATGAATAAAAGGAAAGAAACTACAAGTTGCATGCCAGATATGGTATGAGGACAACTTTCACTTGAATGTTGGTTTAATTAGTACAACGATTGCAAACTTAAGTTACTTAGAGGGCCAAAAAGTTAATATAAATGAGATGATCAAGTTGACGATGCACTTTCCTAAAGGCATTCATTTTCTAGAAGAAATTGCTTACTAAAGAAGCATTTACAGTGTCCCAAAAGTCTCCCTAAAGTTACCATATGTAGAGAAATGAGAAACTGGAGTTAAATATCCCTTTATTTACAAATTATTCATTACAAAATTTTATAAAGAGGTGGCCAGGGCATAGAGAATATTTTGTAAATATTTTATAGATTTTTTGTAAAATTCATTATTTGTAATGAATATTTAGGTGATCAAAGTACATTTAGCTACAGTTTCCCATGTTCCTGAGTATGGAGACATTAGGATGACGTTAAGAACATCCTGTATCATTTACTTCTTTTTATTTATTTATTTATTTTTTATTTTTTATTAAATCATAGCTGTGTACATTAGTGCAGTCATAGGGTACAGTGTGCGGGCTTCCTATACAATCTGAAATATTTTCATCTAACTGTTTGACATAACCTTCATAGGATTTTCTTGTTTATTGTGTGAAAAATTTGTGTTCTGCATTTAGTAGGTTTCACCTGTCCCTTCTAAGATGCACCGTAAGTGTGATCACACCATTTACCCTCTCTCCACCCCCCCGCCCCCTCCCCTTCCCTTCCTTACCCCGTTTCCCGTCTTCTTATGCTATAATTGGGTTATAGCCTTCATATGAAATCTTTAAATTAGCTTCATAGTAGGGCGGTATACATTGGATACTTTTTCTTCCATTCTTGAGATACTTTGCTAAGAAGTATGGAAGAATGTCTTCCAGCTCCATCCATGTAAATATAAAAGAGGTAAAGTCACCATCTTTCTTTAAGGCTTCATAATATTCCATGGTATACATATACCACAATTTATTAATCCATTTGTGGATCAATGGGCACTTGGGCTTCTTCCATGACTTAGCAATTATGAATTGAGCTGCAATAAACAATCTGGTACAGATATCTTTTTGATCTTTGACAAGCCAATCAAAAACATTCAGTGGGGAAAAGACTCCCTTTTTAACAAATGGTGATGGGAGACCTGGCTGGCCACCTGTAGAAGACTGAAATTGAACCCACACCTTTCACCACTGATGAAGATAGACTCACACTGGATTAAAGATTTAAACTTAAGACATGAAACTATAAAAATACTAGAAGGAAGTGCAGGAAAAACTCTTGAAAGAATTGGCTTGGGCGAATACTTCATGAGGAGGACCCCCCAGGCAATTGAAGCTGTATCTACAAAGAAATCAGTTCCCTTCCTTTTCTATGTTCTCTCCTTCCTCTCCTCTTTGTTAGATAGGTTTAGAGTAATATTTTTTTTCTGTAAAATATCCCAACAGAACAGGCACATAGATAAACTACCACTGACACTCAACCTACCATCAGGAGGCCAGCCTGTCTGGGCTCCCGCTGCGTCTACAGAAGCAGCTGCTATTTTGGGTTCTATTTTTATTTTATTTCTTAAAAAACAATGCACATGTATAAGCAAGAATGCCCCCATTGGCCGCCAGAGTGCAACGTCTAACTTTGAAGAGAAACGTGCCTGATGATTGCAAAGATTAAGAACTTTTAAGAAGTTAATGAAATTAATCTTCAGGTTTCAGTTTGTGGTTCCAGATCCAGGCTCCTACACAGAGCCCAGATTTGATTCATTCAGTAAATGCTAAATCCATTCCATTTGCATAGCATGTTCTCTAAAGCATTTTCAATTGGAACTGATTTTGTATTTGAGAGCAAAAGAAGATTGTATTCTGGCAGCTGATGTTTCCGTCTGTGGAGAGCTGCCTTTCCAAGAGGTTGACAAACACCCATCTTGGCTCTTGAGCATTTTTCTATGTGCCGAATGTGCTTCAGGAGCATAGATCACTTTTACTGCAGCACGCAATATGTTTGATAATAAACTTTTAAGCTCTATTTATTGGGCTACACATACAAAACCATTACTTTCTTTGCTAACACCAATACCTTATCTAATGGGAAAGATAAAGAGTGATTTTGGTAAGAAACTTTAAAGAGCATTTGATACTTTGAAGGAAAGAGTTATCAAAACACCTTATATTTATTTTCTCCTGTGGGCCTGGCATTATGATATTGACTGATACTGCCTTCTCCCCATCTCATCCATAAGCATGTTGTCTCTTTGTGTGTGTGGTGAGCTTTAAATAATTGTTCCCTTGGCTTTAAAGAAACAGATTTTACTGTCCAAGCAGAAATTATGTGATAATTGTAGGAGATTTCAGAAGGACAGTGAAAGCATGGGGGTGGGGTGGAGAAAACCCCCAACAAAACAAAAACCTTTTCATGCTGCAATATTTGAAGCTGACTGATGATTACTAGATAATTTATGAGCAGTTGGTCTTATTTAAATTTAGAGCTGGCAAATGGGGAATATATTTTCATGCTACATGGGAGGTAAAATGCATATAATGCTTCACCATTTCCAATTTATTTTTACCTTCAATGGATGACTTGATATATAAAGCAGCACTATGAGCCCTGATGGGGTATGTGTCTGTCTGTGTGTGTGTGTGTATAAATGGGGTTCAGGAATTACCATCCCAAACTCATGAATGTGGTCATTTAGAGCTGAGTTTGAATGAGGGACTACAGATTAATGGCTTGTTAGTAGCAGACTAAGCCTCCTGAGTTCGTACTGACAGTCACTTCTATCACGAAATAACTATCTTTGACTGCCCAGTATTCACTAGAGGCATGTCCCATTGTGTCATGATGTATCTGCCAATGGTTTCCACGGAAGTATGCACATTCCCTGGCTGATTTAAATAGTCTTTTGAAGCTAATGCCTTTGTCCAAGTGACTGGTTCAAGACAGACAAGAGGCAACTAAGTGAAGCCAAAGGATTTTGCTTTGCAGTGGTAGTGGGGAGAAACAGTGTCTTTCATTCACAAATATAAATGAGAAAATGAGACCTCATCTAGCTCTGGCAGCTATTTGCAGCCATCTTGAAGCCACACAATCCGCCTTGAGAGGAGACTGAGCACTTGCAGGCTGAGAGGAGATTGCCATTGAGAACAGCAGGCTAAGCACTTATAGGAGCCAATGGATTGAGCCTTGCCTGACCTTTTGTTTTTTCCTAGTTAAAGAAAGAATATTATGCTTTTTGTGTCATAAGCCAATTTTGGATGGCATTGTTTTACTTTGTTTGGAGAAAAACCTATAGACTGAGTAAGAGATATCTACAAGCAGATGGGTAAATTTAGTCAGACTCTTCCCAAATGTTTTCAAAACCTCAGTGCAGAGAAAGGAGGCATGTCCCAGTGGCAGTGATCTTGCATTTTAGGCTACACCAGTGGGTTATAGCCTTCATATGAAATCTTTAAATTAGCTTCATAGTAGGGTGGTATACATGTATCAGATTGTGTGGATCATGGTATTGGGGAGGGAGATGCTTTCTCTGCTGCTTCTCATTCCCAAGCACTGGTCTCACATCCAAGTAGAGGGAGCTCTATGAGCAAAAAGAGACAGTGCCTGTGGCACAGACAGCAACTCAGTAAAGGTGCAGCACCAGCCAGGCCAAAGCTGAGACTCTTGCAAGTGATTTTGAGAATAGTCGCCATCAACCAAGGCAGGCAGGGGAAGGGAGTTGAGGCTGAATAAAAAGTACATTAAAGCTATGACATGGGAGCATAGCAGACATATTTGTTCATAAGCATTTACATATTATTTTGGTCCTTTGTTGGGGGTTATTTAGAATTTTGAAGGACCCGAGATTTCACCTTGCTTGCAAGCTAACAAGGTCTGATGACATAGTTTTGGCAATGTGAGTGAAGACATTACACCACAGCCTCAAAGGCAAAGCCTTTGTTTTTCAGAACAGAACAGTCAACATGAGCCTTGCCCTCGATGGACCCTGGATAGATACTGCAAGCACAGTGGATTTGAATCATATCTGAGCAATCTTTACCATAGGGAACTCAAATATTTTCTATAAGGCAGTGTACAAACCTGTCTCTGGCTTCTGAGGGAGATACCATCTCTGTCGTTAAGGCTGTTTATTGTCCAAACATCCATGGAAATGTAGTACAAAGCAAAATGGGAGTAAATTTCTGTGATGATAAATTTTAGGTGTCCACATGCCTAGAGTAAGAGATATCTAAATAGATAAATAGATATTTATGACTGTATCTTTGAAGGTGTTTGGGGGGACATTGGCATGTGAGTCAGTGGACTGCCTGGGGAAGATTCATTCTCAATGTGGGAAAGAGCCATTCAATCAGCTGGGTGCCCTGAGAGAACAAAAGTGGAGGAGACAGTTGGGTTCCCCCACCCCCTTTTTCTTAGACCTAGGACACCCTTCTTTGACTGTCCTTGGACATCAGAACTCCAGGTTCTCCAATTTTTGGATTCTGGGACTTGCACCAGCAATTAGACAGAAGGCTTCTTCAGGACTTTTGCTGCAGACTGAGAGTTGCACCATTGGCTTCCTTAGATCTGAGACATTGGACTTGGACTGAGCCTTGCTTCTGACTCTGCTGGGTCTCCAGCCTCTGTAATTGCATGTGTCAATGCCCCTAACATATCCCCTCTCATGGATCTGTTTATTTATCCTAGTAGTTCTGTCTCTCTGGAGAACCCTGAATTAGTATAGTGTTTCTGCTTGAAAGTTCGGCAGAATTGCAAAAAACTTATGTAGCGTTATCTCCCAGTAGGGCTTCATAATGTTGTTTGAGAATCCCACATCAAGTTGGTAGATGTTGAACTGTTGTAGTTTGCACATTAAAAATGGCATGCCCATTGTAATTAAAGGTATAAAATAAATGTCTGTGAGTCCATATTGATGTAAATGAATAATTGAATAAATTAGTACATGAGGAGGAAGAAACAAATCTGTGTATTCCAAAAATTTATGTCGATATTCATTCTACCCTCAAGGAGAGGGAACATAACTTTGTACTCTGAAGGTTTAGCCTGAGCATAATGAGTTCCTTCCAAAGCATACAGAATATGAGGGATAGAGGGTAGGTGGAAGAGAAACTTTATAGTGGAGAAATCTGACAAACACTATCTTATTCAGGAGATAAAGGCCAACAACAGTCATATCATGTTGCTACCAAAAAAATCAAACAAAACAAGAGAAAGTTAAACCTTGGGAATAACATAGGGAATATTGTCCTATTTTTTAAATTCAAACCCTATTTTTAGCTTTAATTCTATGAGGTGGCGGTTGGTTTATAACAGAATAGGAAAGAGAAGTGACTAATGATTGTACTTATTGATAGAGGGTTGAACAATCCTAGAGAGAGTGACTGAATATATTACCTCTTTCTTACAAGAGCATAATAGTATTTTAAGGGTTCATCCTTTCAGAAATGTAAAAAGGTCCCCCTGAAGCAAGCCCTGACTTGTGTGTCGCCATCACTCTGTCTTTATGCCTTCATGAGCGTACTTACAATAAGAAAACAGTCTTAGTAATTCAGAGAGACAGTACAAAACATGATTTCTAGAGCCAGATTTGCTGAGTTTAAATTCTGTTCCCACAGCTTAGTAACTGTGTGCCCTTGGGCATGTTGTGTAACATCTCTGTTGCTCATTTTTTTTCCCTAAAGAACTAAAATACTAATAACTCCTTTATAATAGTGAATTTATGAGGATTAAATGTAAGCTCCTTTTTGTGTAAGCTGTGATCATACACAAGTGCTGCAAATTAATTCATTAAATCATATAACAAACATGCACAGAAGTCATTTTTACTACTCTCCCTCCCTTATAATAGAAAAACTGAGAAATGGAATCCTTAAGTGACTGATCTAAGCTTGTAAATGATAGAAGAGAACTTCAACTTCAAATTCATTTTTTTTCCCTTTTTTTTTTTAAATGAAATCATAGTTGTGTACTTTAGTGCAATCATGGGGTACAATGTGCTGGTTTTATACCCAATTTGAAATGTTTTCATGAAACTGGTTAACATAGCCTTCATGGCATTTTCTTAGTTATTGTGTTAAGACATTTATATTCTACACATAGTAAATTTCATGTGTACCCTTATAAGATGCAAGGTGTGATCCCACCAATTACTGTCCCTCCACCTATTTTCCAAATGTATGCTCCAACCCCTAAAAATACTTTCAAATACTAAATTGGGTCCTTTCCTTCGGAATAGAATTCAGTGTGCCACTTTAAAGATATCTGTAACAATTAGGACGTTGTTCTTTTCAGAACATATTCCCCATTATTTGGGGGAAACTGTACAAATTGACACATCTAATTACTTATTCAAGTGAATGAAATCTTTTTTTTTTCATTCCTCCTCTTTATGTTGATGAAAACCAATGCTCATTATCTATAATGTAAAGAGCATTTTGTCATGTAAAAAGCCATTATAAATTTTAGAGATGATAATAAACTAAATCTAAAATTTGTTTCACATACTCAAGCGCAAATGCCTTGGGACATACAGTCTCATTCACCATATATGATCTCTGACTTCTCTGCATCTCGTTTTATAATTCTTCCAAATAATTAGTCATATTATTGTATTTACCCAAGCAAAATATTGAAAGGCCATCAGTTACCTATTTAAAAAATACTTTCTGACTGTTGGGAGAATGAGCCGTGACCGTGCAGTGTATCTTTCCCTGTACCTTTTTACTCTATTGCAACATACACGTATACATGATACATTAAGAGGCAGGCTAAAGTTGGGATTTTATTTTTACTTGTTAGTAAAAACAAACCAGCCAACCAAGAAACCTCTTGTGTCATTTGTTCAAGGAAGAAGGAGAAATTGAAATCAGAAAATGCCATGATCAAAGTAAATTTCGAAATTTCCACAAATTTCCAAATTTCTAATTTATTTTTTAATTAAATCATACCTGTGTACATTAATGCAATCATGGGGTACAATGTGCTGGTTTTATATACAATTTGAAATGTTTTCATAAAACTAGTTAACATAGCCTTCATGGCATTTTCTTAGTTATTGTGTTAAGACATTTATATTCTATACCTAGTAAATTTCATGTGTACCCTTGTAAGATGTGCCGTAGGTGTGATCCCACCAATTACCCTCCCTCCACCCATCCTCCCCTCTCCCCTCCCCTCCTTCTTCCCTTTCCCCATATTCTCGGGCTATAATTGGGTTATAGCCTTCATATGAAAGCTATAAATTGGTTTCATAGTAGGGCTGAATACATTGGATACTTTTTCTTCCATTCTTGAGATACTTTACTAAGAAGAATATGTTCCAGCTCCATCCATGTAAACGTGTAAGAGGTAAAGTCTCCATCGAAATTTTTGACTGAAGAATTTTCCGAGAAACTTATTTGAATGCTTAAGTTTTCATTGTTGTAGTTCATAATAATCAAGGAAACTTGGGTCTTTTTTTATTATCTTGCACTTATCTAAGTAAACTCTGTAAGTTAATATTAATATACCAAAGCTTTTTTTGGTTAATGTACTAGATAAGGTATCTCACATTTCTATCTATGATAGTGCAATATAAAGCTAACCTTAACTAGTGATGCCTTCTTTCAAAATGTTTACTTGGCTATTGTCATTTGCATATACGGGCCTGGAATGTTTGTAATAAATCCTGAATGTCTCCAGTCAGGACGGGTGCTGTGTAATCCTGCATGAGAAGTAGGGCTAGGCTCAGTTTACTGACGACTCAGACTCTCACTTGCCACCCAGTGAGAACCATACTTAGATGCAGTGGAGAAGCAGAGGTTGATTTAGTCTTATAAAAACTGTAAAACCACTTAAAGCTAGCTTCTTCCTTCAGTTGATCAACGTTGTCTGCCATTATCCCAACTGATCTCCTAAAAATAAGATGAATCTTTTCTAGAGAAAGACAACAGCATTTTGAGATTTTACAAATTATTACATATTATGATGTCGGCATTTAATCAAAAATTAATAGGAATGCAAAAAATGAGACCAAGAGGAAAAAAAAGAGAAGATATATGATCCTGTTATTTGAGTTTTAAAGATATGGACTTTAAAATAACCATAGTGAATATGTTGAAGAAATATGTACTACAAAATATTTTTTTTAGGGAATTAGAACAGGTAAAACAATCAAATTGGATTTCTAAACCTAAAAAGTGTAGCAATAAAAAATCAAAATTCAACAGTTGAGTTGAACAATAATTTTCAGAGACTATTAGACAATTGGAAGATGGCTCAGCTGAATACTTAAGGCCTGAGGCCTGGAGAGCAAAAAAGGTGAAAAGTATATAAAAGAGCATAAAAGATATGTTATGAAAATTATAATGTCTTTGTATTTGGAGTCCCAGAAATGTAGGAGAGGAAGAATGAGGGAGAAGGAATGTTTGAAAAAAAAAAAAGCAGAAAAGAATTTGGAAACTGAAGACATTAGCTTTTAAATTTATTAGTTTATAAATATTACATGTGAAAAAAAACACCTAAATGCAATAAAACAATAGCTGACTTCCCATGTCAAAGAGAAATTATTAGAAGCAGCTGGAGGCAAAAAGATTTATTGCTTAAAATCACCAACAATCTGACATCTATATCTCAATACAAATAGTGAAAAGACAGTAGAATTAACCTTATTAAAGAAGTTAGTAGAATTATTATTATTATTATTAATCTTCAAAATGACGCAATAAAGTAATTTAATGGTGGCAACAAAATGAATTTTTAGTCACATGAAGTTTTTGTCATCAGTAGACATACACTAAAACAAATGCTATTTTTTTCAGGCAGAGAAAAATGGAAATGCATGAAGGAATAAAAAGTAATATAACAGTAAATGTAAATATATAAATATACTTACACAGAACAATAGCAGCAATAATAATATTGATAAGAATTATAAAATAATTATGAGTTGTTGAAGGAAGATGTCTTACAAATTATAATAGCCACAAATAGGTGAGATGATTGGTCAAAGGTGTAAGGAATTAAAAGGAAGAAATACAATTTTTCACTGCTTACAAACTACATGATAGTTTAGGAAAAAAATCCAAAATAATTTAGAAATTAAATATTAGACTTCAGTAAATTTAGTAACTTTTTTTGAATATGTTAGCATATAAAAGTAAATTGCATTCTACATACCATACCAAAAACTAAAAGATAGGAACTCACATTTTATAAGATTTACAACAACATAAAACACCTAGAATAATTTACTAAATAAAGTATACAAATTTTATACGAAACTTAAAACTTTACTGAAAGAAACTATGGAGGCCAATAAGTTTAATGTTTCCCATGTTCAAAGTTGGAAGACAGTACTATAAAGGTATCAGTTCTCCATTACTGATCTATAGCTTCAATGCCTAACAACAGAAAAATTTAGCAAGTTTTGAAATTTTCCACATGTGAATCTTTCTGTGTGTGTGTAAAGTGATAGAGTGATTTAAAAATATACAAGGAAATAAAAAGAGCCAAAAATAACCAAAAGACTCTTAAAGAATAACAAAGTTGGAAGACTTATCAGATGTCAGAAATTACCATAATGTCACAGAAATTAAGAACAGGTGTTATTGGAGCAAGGATAGATGTACAGATCAATGGAAAAAGAATAGTCAAGAAACAGATTCATATGTACAACATCACCTGATTTATGACAAAGGCTGAATTACTCAATGAAATAATTTTTTTTTCTTTTAAATAAATAGAGAGCTGAGGCAACTGGAAAATTAGAAGTCTATAAGTCTATATGGAAAAAAAAATTAATCTTGACCTTTAATTTAGACTAGAAGAGAAATACCCTGGGCAGCTACTTTAGACTCAAGAAGAAAACATAAGAGAACATCTTCATAACTTTAGGTAAGAAAACATTATTTTATAGGACATAAAAAAACATCAACCATAATGTAATAAATGATGAAAATGGACTTCATTGAAATAAAGATCTCTTATTTATAAAGACACTTTTGGGACACTGAAAATCAGTTCCTGGCATGGAGAAGCTATCTGTTATATATATATCCTACAATGACTTATATCTAAAATTTAAAAAGAAGTTCTACCCGTTAATAACAAAAAGATAGCCAACCCAAGAGGAAAACAAAATGAGAAAATGATTATCATGATAATTATACATGATCATATACAAATGCCAATAGGCATATGAAAAAATACTCAATATCATTATTGCCAAAGGAATGCAAATTAAACCCACAATGAAATACCACCACGAAACCCACAAATGGCTTAAATGAATAAAGAATGATCAAACCAAGCCCTCACAAAAGATAGACAAGTAGTGTGTTCATGCACCATTGGTTTGGTGGGAGTATCATTTGGCAGACTCTACAAAAGAAAAAAAAAATACATGTACTTGCTTATTTACCAGAACCATTTTTGATTATATACTCAACAAAACTGTGTACAGATGTTTAACCAAATGATGTGTAAGGAAGTTTAGAGTAGTATTATTTGTAATAGCCTCAAACTAAAGCAAGTCAAAATATTTCTCTACTAGGTATATATCCAAAAGACCAAAAATCACCAGAGTGTTTATTGCAGCCCAATTCATAATTGCTAAGTCATGGAAGAAGTCCAAGTGGCCATCAACCCATGAATAGATTAATAAATTGTGGAATATGCACACCATGGAATATTAAGCAGCCTTAAAGAAAGATGGAGACTTTATCTCTTTCATGTTTACATGGATGGAGCTGGAACATATTCTTCTTAGCAAAGTATCTCAAGAATGAAAGAAAATGTATTCAATGTACTCAGTCCTACTATGAAACTAATTTATAGCTTTCATATGAAGGCTATAACACAATTATAGTACAAGAATATGGGGAAAGAGGCAAGGGAGGGGAGGGAGGGAGGATGGGTGGAGGGATGGTAATGGGTGAGACCACACCTATGGTGCATCTTAGAAGGGTACTGGGTGAAACTTACTAAATGCAGAATATAAAGATCTGAACACAATAACTAAGAAAATGCCATAAAGGCTATGTTAACCAGTTTGATGAAAATGTTTCAGATTGTATAAGAAACCAGCACATTGTACCCCATGATTGCATTAATGTACCCAGCTATGATTTAATAAAAAAAAAATGACTACTTAGAGTCAAATAGATAAATATATTTGATGTCGTCCCACAACTGGTTACTACACAATAATAAGGGTGAACACACGAAGTGCTACACAAATCGAGTGAATAAATCTCACAAATACAATATTGAGCAAAGGAGCCGTATATCAAAGACTGCAAAACAGTATTATTCTGTTTGTTTAAAGGGAGAAGTAGGCAAAACAAATCCAGGAACCGAGAAGCAAGCATAGTGATTACCCTAGCAGTATTGTCAATGCAAGGAAGGCATTAAGAGTGCTTTTGGCATGTAGATGTGTTTTCTTTCGGAAACGAGGTGGTAGTTATATAGGTACATTAATTTGGTGATATTAAGATTTGAACTACTTTCTATGTATGTTAAATTTCAATCCTAAATGTGTTAAAAATTGTATCCAATTATGTGCCACTAATGCACTGGAGCATACTTTTTTTTTTTTTTTTTTTTTTTTTTGGTAATTTCAGTAATAAAGGAGTGGAAAGGGTGTTTCTTGAGAAAGTAATAACAGACAAGTGTAGAAATGAGGTCTCTTAGTGAATCCATTTGAGGCAGTGGACAGAGCTAATTGCTCCTTGGAGCCTTGGGAACCATAAAGGCTATTGAAAAGGCTTCAATTAATGTGGCAGGAGTCCCACTGACAATGTGATTGGAGACCCAGTGGGGAGAGATCAGAGACAGCACTCAAGTGCTCTTCCAGATGCCAGTTTCCCCAGATATTTACAGGAAGCAAAGGGGGGAGGGGAGCCATTTTCTTTGCCTAGAAAGCTGTCCCTGTGGGAATCTTAGCACAGGGACTTCCATGCCCTTCATTGGTAACAATAAACGAGCTTGTCCTGACACGCTGGCTTTGCCACCCGGGAGTGTGCCCCAAGCACTTTTATGAGTAACAGACTCAGACAGAGAGAAAGCTGAGGGTCACTTAATCAGCTTCAGAGGGGCAGCCGCCTTGCTTGAGAACACGGCAGCAATTTAGTGGATGTACAGAAACAAAAATGTAATTACTACTGTTGGAATTTGTCCTGACACGTGGTTGACACTCCCATTCTCCTGCAAGGTGACAGAGGAGAATGTTTCTTGCTCCAGAAAGGAGATGGAAACTGGCCAATGTTTTAGAGAACCCAAAATACTTAGAGCCTGTGGCACTGAGGCAGGCAGGCTTGCCTCTGGGTGAGCGTGTCACTGTGTTTATCACGTTGCTTTGCTTTCTCATCCTCACTAACAGGTAGATCTCATCCTTTTTTTTTCTTTGAAGGGAGGAAGCAGTTTGGTGAATTAGGATAAATTAATAGAAAGAAAGAACCTGAAACAAAAACCTGGGTTTGACGCTGTATTGCCCATCAGTTTGAATCTTAATATTTTCAACTACAACATGGCAAAAGTAATTACAGAGAAATGAATTTATCTCATAATGCTTGGGATGCAAAGGAGATAGTAAATATGAAAGCATCTTTAAACTGTAAACTATTAAAACACGGTTTATAGCATATGAAACCAGATTTCTTAGTTTAGAGCTACTGAAGAGCTGACTACTCATTTTGTCTTGGGTACTAGACATCTGTATAACTGTTCTATACTTCAAAGAAAAAAATTCTGATAAATTTCTAGGATTACTTGAGAACAGTTTTTCTTGAATTCTTCACATCACTTTTTGTGGTGTCCAGTATATAAGTAATGCTCAGTAGATAATAGTAAAAATTTGTTGAAAGTATAAATTAAATAGTATAAGATAAATAGTAAAACTTTGTTGGAAGTAAAAACTAAAATATAAAGCATCTTTTTTTTTTACTAGATAGCAGTTTATTGGGTTATGATATTGAAAAAAAAAGCTAGAATATTGAAATGAAATATTTACTTTGTAAGACAGTTCTATGAGAAATTAGCTTCCTGGGATTTATTTTATTCCTTTCTATATTTTATTTCATTGATTTTTTGTAAAGATTCTCTGTATTTATTTTTAAGCTCCTGTTTTCCATAGAATAGAAAAAGCAAAAAAATTTCCTCTCTGAAGGAGGTTAACATGTGATGAAAAAGGAATTTTTTTCGTACTCGACTAATATGAGAAATTTGATGAATTTTAAAATTACAGCAATGTCATTTTATTTTGGGGCAAGATAGTTGTAGCAATGATACCCTCTTATGACTTTTCTGTGTTGCTTCACCCCACTCATCATTGTAAGACAAATGCTGGCCAGCTTAACTAAAAGCTTAAAATCTGAAGCCCAGAAACCAAAAAGTACTATTTTCTGATAGGGACAGAACTCTGAATATTACTAAACTCAAATGCATTAGGAGTTCACAGAAAGGTGAGATCATGAATAGTGCAATTAAGAAAAAAAAAAAACTTTGTTGTTCACATCTTAGAATAAAAATCTCTTTTCAAATAAGTCTCCTTGACCGATCATCACATGTGCCCATGGCAGGTAGTATCGGTAATTTGGAGCAGTGGTTTATATTTTACTTGTGTGAATCTGATTATTTAATTGTCATTATTCCTACTATTAGATAATAAGCTCTCTGGAGGCAGAGCCCATGTCTACTCTTTTTCTTACAATTGTGACCCTAGCACCTAGCACTTTGCATGATAATACAGTAGGCATGCACTATTTTACTTGTAGATTGATTGCCTAGATGTATCAACGGATGAAAAAAAAATAAAGTGGACATGATGAACAATTTTTGCAACTGCAAATCAGGTTTAATGATCGTTTGTCACAATATCCTGAATTCATGTGCACACTGAGCAGTGACATTAAATATCTCTCAGGGAATCTTTATCCAAAGAAAGAGTGAAAGTGATATCTTTTTGACTAAGTTCTTTTTAGGAGTAGATCAATCAATATTCAGTGACTTTGGTCCTTATCCAAAACATAATTACAGAATCATTAAATGAAAAGACTTTCAGGTCCAATGTTGGGTCACATGATTGATTTCACTGTGGAGTCCCAACAACAACCGGAGACCTCTGCTTTAGCTGATGACAAGTGACATTCTCTGGGGCTGATTCAGTTTTAAACGCTGACTGCCAGAAGCATGGACTCCCTGGGGATGTGGTTGTTTATGGTATGAGCAGGCAATGGTTCTCAAACATTTGTGCATCAGAATCATCTGATGACCTGTTAAATGCAAATGGCTTGTTCCCACCTCCAGAGGCTCTAATTCAGGAGGATGGAGGGAGAGACCAGAAATTGCGTTTCTAATAAGCTCCCACGTGATGCTGGTGTTACAGGTCTCAGAAACACTGCGTTTAAGGAAGCCTTCATTCTTAGAACCCCAAAGTGTTTATTTCTGAATAGGTCACTTTTAAAAAGTGAATCATTGTTCTTTTATCCCAATTTTTGAATTTTTATCTTAATATGTCACATGTTTTTTTTTATTTGTATTTATTTATTTTTATTAAATCATAGTTGTGCATGTTAATGCAATCATGGGGTACAATGTGCTGATTTTATATATAATTTGGTCACATGTATTTTTATCTTCAATGTTCAAGTTCAGCACATATTAGTATGAGTCTATTACATGGTAGCATCATTCTAGAAGTTTAAAATTTATCAATGAATGAAGCAAACATAAAAGAAAAGGTTATGCCCTCCTAGAGATTATTTGTGGCATTTATAGATAGAAACACTAAAACCGTCTTTCATGCTTAATTTGAAAGGCTTTCCCAGGACATATTTTTTGTTTGTTTGTTTTTAGTTACAGCAAAATTATTCTGCACAATTAATTTATTGTCAACTCATAAGTTTATTAGAAAGACACGTATTGTGATTAAAAAAAATTTTCTATCCTAAAAAAATCTCACTTCAGACTAAGACATATGCACTTGTTCAATATTTCTTTGATTTATCCTCAAATACCCTATTTTTATCTATATTCAGCAATGCCAGAGATAGGATCTTTCTGCCTCATATAAAAAATGTTGCTCCAAACCAAAATACTTCAGGTCTCTCTTGATGCTTATTAATAAGCATACTAAGAAAAGACTTACATGAACCAATATGGGGAAATACATAGCTAGAAATTTTGCAATCTGTTTTTTTGAAAATGATGATTAAATATTAATTGCTGCATTTGTTTCCAAAGTGGGTAAAGCTGGCGAGATCAAGGAAAGGATCTTGATCTTTTGGTTCACACACATTTTACCATTTTTATCTTCACACATACATAAACGAAACCTTGTACCTCTTTGTTTAATCTGTAGGTTATTATGATAAGTCTATTATAACAGATAATTAACATGTTTTTAGAAATGCTGATTAATGAGATGACTTAAAAAAAGAAAATAACTTTGCAAGCTGTTTGTTTAGGAAAGCAGCATGTACTCATTTATAGTACAGTAGAAGCATAATTTTGCAATATCATACAAATGTCTAGAATATGTTCTATTAAGTGATCGATGTAGGGAATAGGATAAGAAAACTAGGTGGTACATTATCAGAATCAAAAAGTAAACTGTGGTGAGGAGAAAAAGGCCTTTCTTTACACACTTTACTTGGGACGTTGAACTGTAGCATTAGAAATTGACAACCTTAGTACCTATCTCTGTTTGGCCATTAAATAACTGAGTGGGCACTTCCCACAGCCTCTCAGATTTTCTTCCTTTCTTCTTCTTCTTTTTTTTTTTTTTTTTGTAGAGACAGAGTCTCACTTTATCGATCTCAGTAGAGTGCTGTGCCATCACATAGCTCACAGCAACCTCCAACTCCTGGGCTCAGGCGATTCTCTTGCCTCAGCCTCCCTAGAAGCTGGGATTACAGACGCCCGCCACAACGCCCGGCTAGTTTTTTGTTTTGCAATTCAGCCGAGGTCGGGTTTGAACACGCCACTTTTGGTATATGGGGCCGGTGCCCTACTTGAAGAGCCGCTGGCGCCTCCTGGCCTCTCATATTTTCAATTTCCTTATCTGTAAAGTTGACCTGTTAAATGCAAGTTGCTTGTGTCTAGAGGCTCTGACTCAGTAAGTCTCAGAGACGGATCAAGAATTACCATTTCTAAGAAGCTGACAGGTGCTGCTGGTCTGGGGACCTAATGTGAGAAACACTGCACTTACAGAAGTCTCATTCTTGGAACTCCAAAGTACATATTTCTGAACCACTCACTTCACAACTAATCAATTTCAAAGAACTGCTTTGAGTTAAATCAAGTAAAAAATTTTAGGCTGAAACCATCACATAGTTAAGTGCGTATTAATAATAAATGTTAGCTGGACGGGTATTGATTCACATCAATGACAGATCCATCTGTTGACAGTGAGGAAATGGGGAATGAACAAGAGGCAGAAACGGAGCACTCTGAAGTTTTTCCTATCAGTGCTTCCCTCGGTGTGTAAAGAACCAACAGTTTAGGGAGATGCTCTAAGAAATGGCCTTTCTGTATCAAACACATCTAGGAAACATTTCATTGCATTCCTCCTTTCTGATGCAGATTTGTTTACTGATGCCTTGAAAAGTTGTGCCCTTTTTTTCAAGCATTTCCCAAACCAAAATGTAGATCACGTGCAATGTCAATTTTTGCATGTTCTATAGAACTGTTGTAAAAAACACATTGGGAAATGTGGGTAACGCAGCATTATTTTGCTGGGCTTTGGTGGTGGGTTGTAGGAAAACAAAAACAAATTATTAGTCAAGGGAGATTAGAGCAGATTGCACAGCTAGTGCACCAGCAGAAGGACCATCCTGAGGGGGTACGCATTACATCAGAGCTACTTTTCTTTGATTTAAGCAGCAATGGCAGTTTTAAAAAACGTGAAAACTAAAGAACAGACAATTTTATGAGCAATGGCATGTGTCTGATATGGTGGGAAATAACAATGTCAGCACATTCCACATGGGTAATTGGTTGTCATTGTGCCTATTCCCAGCAAATTGGGCCTTTTGCTCCTAATTTAAACACCCATTTTTGCCTAATTATGTTGTGTATTTACATCTCACATTATCTTTGTTAACACGTGGAAATCCAGCTGGTGACCTAGCAGGAAGTCCCTGGAAGCCATAACTCCTAATTACCTTCCCTGGAGCCAGAATTGTCTGAATTGAGAGGTAGTCAAAACTGGTTAAAGGAAAGATGCTGGAACAACACACAGATGTCCAAGCCTCGGTGTTTATGCTCTACAAGTTCTCGCTTGGTATTTTGTAGTAGTCAGTCGCAGAGGCTTCAGACTCACGAGCTCTACTCTTAACTCTTCGCAGCTTGGACATCTTTGACAAGTTGCTCCACCTTTCTATGTGTCAGTTTGTTAAACATTAAAATTGAGAAATAATAATATTTAAACCATAGGAACTGAGAGAAGTGCAGTGTGGGAATACGTTGAAACCTCTAAAATATAGGGGACGCTCATGGACGAATGGCTTTAATGATCATTTATTACTGTGATCTCCTTGTGTGCATCGAGAAGTGATTAAGTATTTGTTGCCCCCAAATTATTGGGGTGTATAATGGACCATAGTTATTACAATGAACAAACCCTTAATTTCTGTCCTTACATGAATGATTTGTCAAAATAACACTTCCTATCCTTAGTAAAAATACCAGTGTGTCAGCTTTTTGTTTCTTATTTAATGTTGGCAACATTAAATTTCTTTCCGATGTGCTGATTATATTCTTAAAAAATGTTTGTACAATGCTTCAGCGATTTTATATACTATTAAATAAACCATGGGAATGGAAAGAAACATCATCAGAAACACAATCATCTATTTCATGATTATCAAAGATTAATAAACTTAAATAATGAAATGAAAGCACCTGAAGATGCTTAACAAATCCAAAGAATTGAGACTCAGAAATATGTGTATTTTATGATGGAATTTAAATGACCTAAGTATAGGCAAAAACTAAATATTATGTCCCATCTTATGTAATAGAAGAAAGATCTGGAATGTCATGTAATAGCTACAGTCTGTTGACTTCATTCTGTTGTCCAAGCATGGCACTAATGATTACATACATGGTGTATTGACATCTCATGGAAACTATAGAATAAGTATCATTACCTCTAATTTGAAGATAAGAAAACTGTGGGAAAACAAAAGTGGAAATTGTCTCAACACAGCACTTTCTACCCTCTTTTTCTTCATATGACAGAGTATGCATCAATAGGCACAAGACCATTTTGAAATTTAGGTGGAGCTAGTTATGACCCCCTATATCCCTGGAATTTTTTCATGGATGGGCATTGGTCTACAATAGGCTCAGTGTCATTCCCAGGAATTTGTCCAGCTCGAGTTGGTGGGTAATAATTTTCATTCCATTTCCAATTGCAAATTTTATGTTTGTGCATATGAAGTACTTCATTTCGTATTCTTTCTGCCTTGAGAAAGCCCATAAGAGAACTTTATGATAAGAGAGACAAGAGAAATATAGAGGTTGAGAATCCCTTAGTTTGTGTCATTCCTAAATTTAGCTTAATATCTGTCTTTTTTGTGTTATTGTTATGTCACCTTTTTTTTTTCTTTTTAAGATCATTAAATTTGGGTTTATACAACTTGCATTAGAAGAGTTCTTCCTATTTAAATCAAGGAGGTTAAGCATACAACCATAAATGTACATCTAATAGTTGTAGAGACAGGAATTAAACCAAACTCAGTCAAAGCAAAGGCCCATTCCTTGATCTCTGGGAATATGATCATAATTTGACAGATAAAAATATTTAACCATCATTTTATAGTTGAGTTATTTTTTTCTTCCTGCTGAGTTCAGTTCCTTATATATTTTACATATTGACCCCTTATCAGTTTACAAATATTTTCTCTCAATCTGTTGGGTGTTTCTGCACTCTGTTACTTATTTCTTTTTCTGTGTAAAAGCTTTTTTTAATATAATGTAATTTCATCTGGCTATTTTTGCTTAACTAGATTTTGGGTCAAATCCAAAAACTCATTTTCTAGACCAATGTTACATTGGTATCCCCCCAAAAAAAATTTTGGTAATTTAGAGATTCAGATATTATGATTAAGTATTTAATTCATTTTGAGTTAATTTTGCATATGGTGTGAAATAAGAATCCCATTCAATTTTTATGCATGTGGATATCCAGTTTTTCCAATACCATTCATTAAAGAAACTGTCCTTTTCCCCCTTTATGTGTTCTTGGTACCTTTGTCAAAAACTAATTGTTATAAATGCATAGATACATTCTGGGTTGTCTATTCTATTCCCTTGGTCTATGGGTCTGTTTTTATGTTAGTGTCATATTGTTTTTATTACTATAGTTTTGTAAGAAAATAAACAATTCAACTAATAATGGGCAAAGGACTTGAATAGCTATTTCTCAAAAGGAGACATGCAAATGTCCAACATACATATAAGTAAATGCTCAATATTAGTAACCATTAGGGAAATATATATAAAAACCACAAGGAGATATCGCTTATACCTATATGAATGGCTACTATCAAAAAGACAAAAGATAACAAGTGTTGGCATGGCTGTAGAGAAGATGTAACTTATATTGTTGGTGGTGGCAGAAATTAGTGCATTCATTATGGAACCTGTATGGAGGTTCCTCATAACACTAAAAGTAGAACTACCAAACTGCCACATGCTCCAGGATGTGGATCCCACTTCTAAGTATATATCCAAAAGATCGAATTCAGCATTTTAAAGAGAGAGCTGTGAATTTCCCTGCTGATTGTAGCATTATTTATAGAAGCCAACACATGGAATCAACCTAGTGTCTATAAATGGATGAAGAGATAAAGAAAACATGATACATATATACAATAGAATATTATTTGGCCTTATAAAAGAAGGGAATTCTGTCATTTGCAACAATATGACTAAATCTGTGTGACACTAGACTAAGTGAAATAAGCCAGATGTGGACTGACAAACACCGTATGATCTCACTTCCATGTGGAATCTAAAACGATCAAATTAAAAGAAGCGGAAAGTAGATGGTGTTTACCAGAGGCTGGAGGGTAAGTGGAAAATGGAGAGATGTTGGGCAACGGGTAGAAAGTTGTAGTTAGGCTAAACAATTGTTTTGTGATCTATTCTACAGTGTGGTGACTGTTAATAATAAAGCAGTATGTATTTCCAAATTGCTGAAGATAAATTTCAAATGTACTCACCACAAAAAATAAGGTATTTGAGATGATAGATGTATTCATTAGGTTGATTCAATCATTCCACATTGTATACGAGTATTGTAACACCAATATTACACTGCACCCCACAAATATACACAAGTATAATTTGTTGCTTAATAATAAAATACATTTAAAAAATATCCTTCACTCCTGTGAGCAAGATGACTATCTTTTAAGAATTCATGAACATTTTCCTAATGTCCTAAAATGTAAAATGTAGCCCAAATTCTCAATATCATAACTATTTCCACATTAAAGGCTTTTAAACCAATTAAAATCAATTTTCATAGCATATAATAGAATCAATAGTCCTATCAAGCAGCTTTTCTTAACCAGATCATCAGTTGTGATGATAAAATGGAGACACGACACAGTTTTAAATTCCGTTTTCAGGAATTTCAGCCCTACACGGCTAGCATCCCTGAGCAAGGGTATCAACAGGGGCTGAGCAGTCGTCATGGGGACTTTCCTCGTAGTTGCTAAAAGTAAATATGCCAAAAACTCAGCCTAGAAGTTACTGATGATGAGCATGCACTAGTGAACCTCGATAGCCTTTACTCCTTTGATTTCATCAAGAACATCTTTTGTATATTGGAGCTGGTACTAAGCTGTGTGTATTGCTGTATAGATAGAGAAGTTTTCCTGGTATTTTGGTTTTGAATATTTATTTATATTATTAAGTCTGGTAATTCACATGAATGATGGATCCCAATCCATACAAGAACCTCAACGGAATGTCGTTTGGCAAGTAATCATTTTCTAAGTTGCCAAAAAGCAGAAGCAGTCTGCAGTGGCTGGAGCTGATATTCTCCCTAAGGGTAGGTGCTCTGACTCGCCACGCCATCTCAGAAGGCCCACTGCTGCCAGGAGTATTTCATGGGGTGCTCGTATACATTGTCCAACATGAGCTAGTATTTCACTTTAACTGCAGCTCTGGGAAACACAAATGGAGATGTTGGTTTGGAAATATACGAGGTGTATTGAACAGGGGATGTTTTGATTTTGAATGTCGAGGATCTCAAGAAAATATGGACTGCTCTGAAACTGTTTCCGTATGTTTCCTGATCCGTAGATTTCACTACAGGAGACATGGTGTTGTCTTGATTAATGCCTTCATCATAAATACATGATAAATGGGACCCTAAGTCCATTCTGGCCCTTTCCCACTATAAAAAGATCAAAGAAAATATATTTCGTTTCATTCTGGTATGAATCAATTTTTTTTTCATGTTTTGTAATGCAAAAAGGTGACCCACTCACATAACAGCTCTACTTTTATATGCCTAGAAAGGAAGAGAAATATAGTTTCTATGCTTAGGGTCTCTTTTTTTCCGTAAGAGATAACACTAATTTTTTTTTTTTCATTTAGTGTGAAGGAGTTATAGAAATATTAACATTTTATTCCTTTGTGTTATTCATTCATCTCATATTTTGGACAACAAAAGAAAAATATCATTGATCAATTGTGTCAAACAGAATTTTATCTAAATGTTTTCTTTGGGGCTATTAAAAGTTTTTCTTCTGCATTTAAATATGATACTTTTTTTTACTAAATTTTCTATTAAAAATAGTCATTCAGTGAGCATGCCATAAATTATTTAACTGTAGGTTAAATTTTTAGCAGTGGAGTTGCTGATTTTTAAAATTACTTAACTTTCTCACTTGCCTTTGAATATCTTGAAAGTAAATATTTATAGAGACATTAAAAACTCTAAATGTTTGTGTAACTTAACCAGTTATATTAGGACAATTTGTATTTTTTTTGCTTACAAAGGCTTATCCTAATGATTATTAAAGAAAAAAATCTATTCTTTTTCATTTTTACTTTCATTTTGTATGTAAATTTTTACTACGTATACAATTGATTTCTGTTTAGGAAAGGCAGGATAGAAAGAAAGTTTGCTTTTTCTCCAAGTGGTTAGCCTGTTTCATTCTCTAAAGAATGGAGGTGTTAAATTTAGGAAAGTTTTTAAGCACACTAAGCATCAGTTATCTAATCAATAAAATCACTGCGTTTCCTCTTGCATAAGTAACATGAAATAATCAATGTGAAACAACCAGTAACCACAAACAACTATTTGACATTTTAAAAATTTGAATCTACTTTTTCAACTTGTCAAGATTTTTATGTTACAAGTGCGAATTAAATTCCTAGGATGGAAATGTGTTTTGGCACACGCTATATATTTTTTTCTTGAAGCAAGCAATTTGCCATACACAAATTTTTACAGTTCTCTCTTAAAAGATGATTTTCTGTGCAATAATAACTGACATATTGCTGATAATGTAGTCGTTAGAATACTAAGATGATGCTATTGACCCAGGTGTTGGGCATGGGCTTTGAATTTGATGGAAAAGGATTTTCTTTGAGTCATTCTCCCTTGTGCCCGACACCTTGCTATTTAAAAGCCAGAACACTAGAAGTTGAAAGCATTTTAGTTGATTGAATTCACATGGCTGGGCTTGGCCATTCAATCCTGGACTATAACACAGAAAATTGCTAAATAATCCTCTTTGGGATACAGTCCAGCCTACTGAGACTAGATACCAGGTCTCAATTTTATTACAGCTATACTTTAATTAATAATATTTAACCTGCAGTAGATAATTATGAGTTTTGTTTAACTAGATGTGGATATTAGGTTATTTAGATTTAAAGATGTTGAAATGCAGCAGCTTTAGTGTCATTCATGATCCATACATGCATCTAGTCCTGATTGGCAAAGAGAAGCATTCTTTCCAATGTCTTAGGGGAATCAGGGAGAAAAATTCTACAGGACTGAGCATGCAGCCAGCCCGTAGGGACACATGTTGCCTGTAATGGGTATTGTGCCAGTGCACAGTAGTGAAGGGCATAAAATATGATGGAAATGGAACAGGAAAGAGAAAGACTCTATTTCCACAGGGACCCATAAATAGAGTGATAATATTGTAAGAGTAGTTATATAACTTTTTGTCAAAAGCCATTTTTAAAGTGGAAGATTAAAGTTGAATTTTGTTAAAAAATGAAGGTTCTGTTCCCTATCAGCTAGTTCTTAAAATAAATGACATATTAAAAGCTAAACATCTCTAATTTAAAATATGAAATCGAAACATTAGGATAATAAACTAAGCAGGATATGGAAACAATGATTTGGCCTAATGTGAAATTGGAAGATGTATGTGCCATGGTTTGAACGTTATATCCCACCCAAAACTCATGTGTTAGAACATAACCCTCCAATATGACAGTGTGACAAGGTGGGCCTTTTGGGCTATCTTCTCAAAAATAGATTAACATCATTATAAAAAGCTAAGAAAGCTATGCCCCTCTCTCATACTCTCTTTCTGCCTTTTGCCAAATGAAGATGTAGTAACAAGGCACCATCAAATACATGTTGTTTTGAAATAGAATCTCATGGCTCAGTGCCTGTGGCTCAACAGGCTATGGTGCCAGCCATGTACACCCAAGCTGGCGGGTTCAAATCCAGCCCGGGCCCGCCAAACAGCGATGACGGCTGTGACCAAAAAATGGCCGTGCATTGTGGCGGGCGCCTGTAGTCCCAGCTACTTGGGAGGTGGAGGCAGGAGACTCGCTTGAGCCCAGGAATTGGAAGTTGTTGTGAGCTGTGATGCCACAGCCCTCTATCCAGGGTGACAGCTTGAGGCTCTGTCTCAAAAAAAAAAAAAAAAAAAGAAAAAGAAATAGAATCTCATTCCGCTGCAGGCTAGAGTGCAGTGAAATCAGCCTAGCTCACAGCAACCTCAAGCTCCTGGGTTCGAGTGATCCTCCTGCTTCAGCCTCCAAAGTAGCTGGGACTACAGGTACCCACCACAACATCTGGCTAATTTTTCTAATTTTAGTGGTTCTTGCTCTTGCTCAGGCTGGTCTTAAACTCTTGAGCTCAAATGATCCTCTTGGTTAGGCATCCCAAAAGGCTCAGATCAAGGATTATAGGTGTGAGCCATCATGCTCAACCACTTTTTATTATTTATAAATTGATCAGTGTCAGGTATACTGTTATAGCAGTATGAGCAGACTAAGCCTATAGACTTAGAATAGACTTAAGAATGTTATGGACTGAATTGTATTGCTCCAATATTTAAATGTTGATGTCCTAATCTCTAATAATGTGCCTTATAAAATGCCTTATAATGTGCCTATACATGTATTTGGAAATAGGGCATTTAAAGAGAAAATTGGCTGGGTATAGTGGCTTATGCCTGTAGTCCCAGTTGGGAAGCTAAGGAGTGATAATCTCTTGAGATCAAATGTTTGAGACCAGGGAAACATATAAGATGTTATCTCTTAAAAAAATTTAAAAAAAAATGGCCAGATATGGTGACGCATGCCTGTAGTCCTTCTACTCAAGAGACTGAAGTGAGACGATCTCTTGAATTCAGGAATTTGAGGCTGAAGTGAGCTGTGAACACAAGACTACACTCCAGCCTAAGGACCAGAGTGAGATACTATCTCAAGGGAAAAAAAGGAAAAAAAAATGTAATGTGGGTGACCATTAATCCAATGTGACTGGTAACATTCCAAGAGAAGGTTAGGACACAGACAGGCCATGTGAAGACGAAAAGAGATAGCTATCTATACAACAAGAAGAGAGGACTCAAGAGAAATCAACCATATCAGCACTTAAATTTGGACTAGCATCCTCCAAAACTATGAGAAACTATATTTTTTGATATTCAAGCAACCCAGTCTATGGTACTTTGTTATGGAAACTCTAGTAGATTGTTACAAAGGGATTCATGCATAATTTTTGTCAAAGCATTTATTTTTCCATTCAGCATAATATGCCCTCTCTCTTTTTTTAAATTAAATCATAGCTGTGTACATTAATGCAATCATGGGGTACAATGTGCTGGTTTTATATACAATTTGAAATGTTTTCATCAAACTGGTTAACATAGCCTTCACAGAATTTTCTTAGTTATTGTGTTCAGACATTTATGTTCTACATTTAGTAAATTTCACATGTACCCTTCTAAGATGCACCATAGGTGTAGTCCCACCAATTACCCTTTCTCCACCCATCCTCTCCCCTCCCCTCCCCTCTCCTCCCTCTTCCCTTTCCCCATAGTCTTGGACTATAATTGGGTTATAGTCTTTATATGAAAGCTATAAATTAGTTTCATAGTAAGGCTGAGTATATTGGATATTTTTTCTTCCATTCTTGAGATACTTTGCTAAGAAGAATATGTTCCAGCTCCATCTACGTAAACATGAAAGAGGTAAAGTCTCCATCTTTCTTTAAGGCTGCATAATATTCCATGGTGTACATATACCACAATTTATTAATTCGTGGGTCGATGGGCACTTGGGCTTCTTCCATGATTTAGCAATTATGAATTGGGCTGCAATAAACATTCTGCTACAAATATCTTTGTTATAATGAGATGTTGGATCTTCTGGATATATACCTAGTAGAGGAATTGTAGGATAGAATGGCAGGTCTATTTTTAGATCCCTAAGTGTTCTCCAAACATCCTTCCAAAAGGAACGTATTAGTTTGCATTCCCACCAGCAATGTAGAAGTGTTCCCTTTTCTCCACATTCACGCTAACATCTCTGGTTTTGGGATTTTGTGATGTGGGCTAATCTTACTGGGGTTAGATAATATCTTAAAGTAGTTTTGATTTGCATTGCTCTGATGATTAAGGATGACGAACATTTTTTCATATGTCTATAGGCCGTGCTAAGGGAGTTCTACAAAGGTGAATCATTTTTTCAATTTATTATCATAAGTGTTATTCCTATTTTTGAGTCTATCAGGTCTGTTATCATAGTTTTGCATATCTTAATGCTTCTTATGAGAACTCTATGATTCATATATTATTAATTCCTAAATTTATGAGGAAAATAAAGCTAAGACAGCTTAAGTAACTTGTCATGTTCCCATAGTTTTTAAGTCAATGAGCCAAAGACTGAAACTAGATATTCCCATTCCATAGCATTTCTTTAATTGCTGTGCTATGTCTATCCTTTGCAAATGATTGCCAGTGAGTGGCTCAAATGATAGACTGTCAAAGGAACTACTATTATAAAAAATGAAATAAGATTAGTTGATTAAAATTGGTTGTTGGGGCTCAGAAAACACATCCAAATATGGTAAGTTGCCATGCTGAGTGCTCAGAATTAAAGGAAAAGAGGAAAATTCAGGGACAATTAAAGATGCTTCAGAAATAAGCCTCAGAACCACGACTTTTGGCCTTTCTCTCCCCTTCTATCTCTCTGATCCTCCTTCTTTCCCAAAGCACTGGAAGGGACTCTTTGTGCAATTTTCTTATGTACGGACACTCTTTTTCAAAATAAATGCAACTGTCTTAAGACTCCTTCTCCCGGAATCTCATCAAATGCACAGGAAAGATTAACCAGCAGAGAGGAGAAGGAATTAGGAGTTGTCGCCATGACCAGAGACAGAGTGCTCATCTGTTCTCTCAGGAAAGCTCCCAGAGATTTCTTAGGAAACTTTATGTGGATAATAAGACAACTTTTGTTCACAATGAAGTTCCATCACTTACCTTCCTGTCTCATTCCCCATAGCTCAGAGGAATTTTGTCCCAAACCATTGCTCTTTGGTCTCATTCATTTGCTTGGGAAACACTTACTCCTACACACCCATCTTCCTTTCCCCTAAGGGGATATAAGCATAGGGACCTCATTGGATTATCATTTAATCATTCTGTAGTTTGCTCTTGCCTATGTAAGGTAAATACATTTCTATGCATTTTTCTCTTATTAATCTGTCTATTGTCAGTCATTTCAGTGAATTGGCGGCAGAAAGGGCAGAAGGGCACACATGTTTCTGCTCCTACAAAGTGTTCAGGGTTGTCTCCTTTCACACTTAAAATTGAATTGATTGATGATAAACAAGGAAAGAATAGAAAATTAGGACTAAAGGCTTGTTAAGGAAAGCAATTCTTAGTAAGTTAATAACATAATTTACTTAGTAAGTCTCTATTGAGCACTTCTTCCATTTGGAACACTGTACTAAGTGCTGGAAGTTTGAACTCACCGAGTTTAGAGTTTCATGGGAAAAAAACAGAAAAATTAAAACATCAGTTTTAAAATTATCAATGCTCTGAGTGCACAGAATGTTGTGGGAACTTAAATATGGCTTACGGCACAGACTTTGAGAAGAGACTTTTAGATTGAAGGAAGATAGATGAGACAAATGGAATGAAGATGAGTTAGATGGTTTTTTAGAGACCAGAAATATGGAGAAATTATGAATAGGAATTATGCCTCAATTTTGGGCAGGTTTTGAATTTCCATAGAAGAAATGATACTTATATGTTCTCAGTTATTGGGATGCGAGTCATTCCTTCCTTCTTATAATTGTCAGGTCTGGTATACATTGTTTTCTTTAGGATTACATATATATATATACATTCCTATTATATATTATAGATATATAATCCTAATATATATATCATATGATACATTTATAAAAATTCCTCAACTATTCCTCAAAATTCCTCTGAGCTTCGGGGTGCCACCTGTCGCTCAAAGGAGTAGGGTGCTGGCCCCATATGCCGGAGGTGGCGGGTTCAAACCCAACCCTGGCCAAAAACTGCAAAAAAAAAAAAAAAAATTCCTCTGAGCTCTGGGGGTTGATATGCATACATATATTTATATATGTATTTCATATATATATATATATATATATTTTGTGCTAGAATGTGGAAGTCTGAAATCAGAGATGGTAAGTTGAGTCCTACTGGATTTTGAAGGAGTATCTGTTCAATACTTGTCTCCTAGTTCTCACCATTGCTAGCAATTCTTGGCATCTATTCGTTTTGCAGATGCATCATTCCAATATCTGCCTTGGTTTTTATGTTTCTTCTTTTCTTCCATCAGAATGTTAGTGATATAGGATTAGAGCCCACTGGCATAACCTCATTTTAACTTGATTACATCTTCATGGACCCTATTTAGAAATAAGGTCACATTCATAGTTACTCAGATGTAGACTTCAGCATATATTCCTGGGAGACAAAATTCACCCCATCATATATAACTTTAATAAAGTATCTTTTTTGGAATCCATAATGAATATATCAGTAATTTCAGGGAAAATAATTCTGTGCAAAAACAACCACAAAACCTCATTAACATACAACAATTAACATTTTGGTTGTTCATGAATCTAGAGGTTGGCTGGCTGGTTGTGCTGATCTGGACTGAGCTCTATGGTCTTATTCACTCTAAGAGTCCTAAAGTCAGCCGTAGTCCTAGGTGATTTTGCTTATCACGGCCAAGTCCTCTCACAGTTAGGATGGTGGCTGGGACGTCTGAGCTGCCCGGCACTTCCTCACGTGTCCTTTGTGAGCAGGTTATCCTCAGGAACAAGAGAGGAGGTGGGAACACACAAGTGCTGTTCAAGCCTTTGCTTGTAGCAAATTTGTCATTCTCCCATTGGTCAAAGCAGGTCATGTGGGCAAGCCCAGTGTCACAGCGGAGGACACCACTAACAGCCATGGAGAGATGTGTAGCGAGTCAGGAAACACCAGGGATCTCAATTCAATTAATTTTCTATAGTGTGCTAGGATTGTTATTTTCCTTCTCCTCTGACTACTCTGTTTGCTGTTTTGAAAGTGTCTCTTTTCTTTTTTCATTCCCACATATGAGCCTCCCTAAAGAACATATTTCAATTATCCTGTAGTTTTCTCTCTTCATACTCACCGTGATAATTTATTGATACTATGTACTCTCCTCTTTTCAGAACTATTTAACTTACTTTGGCTGTAGGACGCCAAACATAACACCCTGGATGTACAAAAATGAATATATTCTCTCTCCTCGGCTCTGTTCACATGGACTTCCCTCATAACTCTCCATTCACGCCAGAAAGATGACCATTACTTGTCCAGAATAGAACTTTTACAGTTATTTTTAGATAGAGTAAAGTTCTTTTTAAAAAAGATTTCAGATTTATCTTTTTTCCTCCTCTCTTAACATGAGAAATAAGCTTATGCTTTAACACCGGAACTATTTATTTTTCACTCTATTGTACGTACTTTCATGAGACTACCTTAGCTCAAATACATAACATGATTTTCATTTTGACACATCCTTTTCAAGCTGGCAACAACAAAATGACTTCCCATTTCTCACTTGACCCCTCTGGCTGTTTACCAGCTTGGTCCCATCCCACCTTTTCAATTTTATTCATCAGTTTTCTCCTGTAAGAATTAGAGCTTCCTAAGGGCAGGACTTGGTCTCCATTACATTGCTAGTGAGTAGCACAATATCTTGCCTAGCAAAGGTAGAGAGCACAATATATATATTTTGAACATAAACGGGATTATACATTCTTTTGTTATTTACTGAAAATCATTCCTCTCATTTCTGTCTTTGGCTTTTGTCAACACCAGCCTGGAATGCCACTTCCTTCCATTTGTAAAATATCCCTCAAAGGGACACAGAACAGAAAAAGAATATCTCTTTTCTCAGCATGCTCATCATTTGTGGGGAGAAAGTCATGTAAACAAGTGACTGTAAGAATACATAGTAATTGCCAAGACAGAAATGTTTACTAAAAATGATGGAAATATACAAAAAGGTACATAATCCAGCATGGAAGGGAAAAAATAAAACTGTTTTCTGGAAGAATTCTTCGGAGAATGAAGAAAGCAAAGGTGAAGGCACAGATTGAGTGTGCTGTGATAGACACAGCAACATAGCTGAAGAGTTCAAGTCGCTTATGGTTAAGATTCAAAGTGAAGGCCAGCAAGCAGGCATGAGCCATACCCTGGGGGATGGAAGGTCCTATGCCATGTAAAGGCACTTGAATTTGTTAAGTTTGGAGATGTTTAAAGGCACTTCTAGGCAGGAGATTAAGGAGTTCGTAAGTCCCATATCCCAGTAACTACATGACAATTACAACTTGCAAATTTTGCGTTTTATTCTATCAATCTTCCTTTTAAACGTAGTAGGCAATCTGAGAAGCTTTGCTCTGTTAATGAATTTGTGGATTAATGGTTGACTCAGTGGGCCTTGTTCTCTTTTACTAGGTGTTTTCAAATGGTGATCTTCCACACACACAAAAGAAACTTAGTGAAATTTGTGCAACACAAAGTAAGCTTTTCTAGCAAGATGCCAAAAACGAGAAAAAAATATATCCTGACAAATGCTAGCTTTTTGATATCATTCAAATCCTAATGATGCAGACCTTGGAAGCTAAGTGAATAAAACTTGATAAGGCCATTTGGAGTACTTAGAGAATGAAAGCACCTCTTTATAAAATTATTTTCAAAACCATTGATTTTAAAAAATAATTTTAAGTAAATGAATATGCTTTTGACTAAGAATAGCCAAGAAGATAAAATAGGTTTTTCTACATTGGAAGAAATTGAGTAAATTTACTTTTATTCATTTTTTTTTTGAGTCTGTAAAAATATGGGGAAAAGGAATTTGAAGTTAGGATGTAGTATGGGCCTGGGAATTAGAACGTGGAAGCAGAATTTATAGAAAAAGCATAGATTTGTTTGAAAAGCTAGATTAATTTTCACATGTTTTTGTATGAAGTGTTATTGCCTGTCTAACTATTCCATTATATGCCCATAATAAAATAACCCATATGTGCAAAATCAACGTTTCACACCAAGAGAAAATGTTTAAAATGACAAGTAAATACCACAACAAACACGTAAGAAAAACGCTTTACTGATGGCTTCACTTGACAAATTCTTTTGGTTGTTTTCTTCTTTTTTTTTCTTATGCTTTTTTTCTGGAGCACAGAAAACAGTTCTGTTCTGTTCTTTACAGAAGAATCTTGTTTTGGTATAATTTTACATCCACTCAAGTTTATATTTAACCAGAAATTTAAGATATTATGCTTTGTAATTTTTTAACATGAGTATTTAAAAACATGAGGGGCTGTTCTCAGAGCAGCTTGTCTTTGAGAAAAGCTTAAGGGTTGATGCCAAGTCTTCTCTCTTTCCTGTACTTTAAACTTTTCCTTTTGCAATTTACATTGTTTAGAATAAAAGTTTGGAGGATTGAACATCAGTTCCTTCCTTTGATCCAATGCTTTTCTTTTGTGGCAAATAGTCATTTATCATTTTCTCTCCTTTCCTCAGAAGGAATTTAATTTGCATGAATTCAACCATATATCTAAGAGCAATGCACGTTACCTCTGGACACAATTTTTCATCATGAAATAACACTTTTGCTTATGTAATGTTAGTGGGGAACTATAAATGATTTCATTTGGTTCACTTAAAGTATCAACTAGTTTAATTTTTCTCAATTGTTTCTCTATTTTTAGATATTGTTCATACCAACTTTTCCAATTTATTGATAATGACCAAAATTTGAATTTGATTATTTGGTCATGATGTTCATTAGAATTATACCAGCCTCACTTTTGTGTGTGTTGTTCTGAACACGTTTTTGTTTTAGTACTCAACAGAAAAGTGCTGTTGAAATTGAACGTGGGATATCTCTGGAATCTTTAACAACTGTAGTTTGTTCCCTGCCATCCATCCACAAGCTATAGCCAGGTAGATGTGGCTCCTGCAAGGATAATCACTGACATTTTCTCTATTTAAACCATATTGAGGGTCATAGTGAACCATATATCTTGCTTTTCAGAAAGGTTGTTGTAATGCAGTATTGAATACAAGTTTGTCCAGACCTCTTGATTACACCTGTTCATATTTTCCCAGTCCCTTCCCTTCACCTTCCTGTCTAGTTAATATGGTGTTATGGAAAAAACATAAAAACAAAAAACCTAGGCTCTGAGCTCAGGCAAATCTTATTTATAACATTAGTTTTACCTCTTATTAGCTGAATGATTAAATTACCTAATTTTTCTAAAATGAAGAAGATAGTGGTAAATATACCTATTTTCAACAATTGTGAACTAGATAACTCAGTTGAAATTACTGAACTAATTCCTAATGAAAATCATTAGGATATTTATAAACATAAAATTGATAAAACATTTTTTAAAAAATCAAAGTAATGGCCATTCATGAGGCCAAGATTCAGGAGAAGAAGTTTGGACAGTGAGATAAGCCCGAAATCTGAGGTCGCATTTCCCCTGGTGGCATGTGCTGATCCTGAAAAGTTGCCTTAAAGGTGAAAAAAGATGAGCAGTTCACAGGGTAAGGGAGACAAAAAATATTGTTCAGGACACTAGATGAATGGTGGAAAGGTCCTGATAGGTTACCTACACTTTGAGTTGTCATCATGAAAGGGCTACGCCAGAGAAGTAAGAGTTAAAGGAAAGGGGTGGTGCTATAACACATGCAAGGACCAAAAGCGACTTAGCCTGACCCCGAGGTCCCTGCGGGAAGGCAGTCACTATCAAGCTGGCATTGGTGGCCTTCACAGGGTTTCTCTCCAGGGCCCCATCTTTTCTAGTTATGCTTGTGGGGAAGAAATTCAACATACCTCTTACACATTTTATCTTCAGTGAATCACACTCTATTTTCAGATCACTACATCAGCAGTGAAAAAGGTAGCCACTCGTGCCACAGCAGGCATGGCTCACATGCCAGCAACTGAGTGTGCAGACTCAGGACACAGGCACAGCATTGGCAGGAGCAGCCTTCATGGATCCAGAAAAAGAGGAGCCTACATGGCCAAGGGGAGTGTTCTGTGTGTCCTCAGAAGGTCTTAATGTGTCTGTAACCCATGCCGAAAGCATGTCTTTGTCTGCAGAGGGTAGTTCCAGCATATCAGCAAACACTGCCAATCTCTTCCCAGAAGACATATGGTCATTACGGAAGCAGAGACTACCTGCAAACTTGTTACAGAAACATCTAAAGTAGCAGTAGTGAGACCTCCTCAGATCAAACTTGCAGAATGAAGAAATGGCATATAAGTCAATGAGTCACCCATTGTAATATCGAATCCCAGTGGAAGAGAATTCCTATTAAAGGACATTCCTATCACCATGGGACAGGTAGGATAAGTCAACTCCAACAGCATCCTTTGGTTGGTTGTTAGCCCACCATAAAACTCCTTGGGAGAGAAAAAGAGAGTCCAGAGGAGCTTAATTATGAGAGAACACAGATGTTCCTCCTGTAAAAATACCAACCTCAGCCCATTGAATCACAACCAATTTGTTTTAACAAAATTTTACTTTTTATGTATTTATGAGAGTGATATATGTCAAAAACCAAAGTCTGAGGAATCTTTTTTAATAAGTGTAAAATACAATTTTGAGGTGACAAGAAAAGTTATATAATGAGGTGTTCAAAATGAATCAACTGGAATGAAAAGCAAGCGAAAGAACCAATTATACACAGAGTTCAAGTAAAGCAACAAAAAGACTGTTAAGAAAAAGATAAATTGAGAAATTTTGACTGAAAACTTAAAACTATAGAAAATAAATGCATATAAATTCTTAAATTTAAAAAGAAAATGTAAGGGGGAACTTACTGAATGCAGTGTACAAATGCCTTCATACAGTAACTAAGAAAATGCCATGAAGGCTGTGTTAAACAGTTTGATGAAAAGATCT